>CAJNIZ010036424.1:39781-67771 GCA_905231905.1 Symbiodinium pilosum | reverse complement strand
ATCCATATCTTGGGGGGCCAGGCGGTGCAAAAACAAACTTCAGAATCTTCCGGGCCACCAGCGTGAAAGCACGCCCTGCAGAATATCATGAACCAGCTTCAGATAGTCTGCATTGACCAGTACCCCAGCATCCTGCGAGAGTCGTGCAAACCACGTAAGACACGATGCACGCCGCGTTGCGAACTTGCTCCTTTGCCACTGCAGCGGCCGCAGGGGCCTGGCGAACACTCATGATCCGTTTTCAAAGCAAACTCCGTCAGCAACAACAAAATGCCGGCTTCAACTTTACGGTGAAGATGCAAACGTCCGGCTTTGTGGTGGAAAGGCGCCTGGCCTCCATCAGCTGCGGCATCAATTGGATTCAGCTCAGGCTCCCTAATCTAAGTGAAGCTACTAGACAGATCAAGCAGGCTAAGTCCTCCTGATATAAGTATATTTAGTTATTACACAAACTGAACTAATTCGTTTGATTAAGCAAAATGTGGAGTCCCGACCGTCGTCTTGATTTGGTTAAGGAAGTCATTTCGATTGAGTAGATTAAGTGGATGCAGACTCAAACCCACCAACCTAATTGATCAACCAATTTGCTAGTTGGAGTGCAACTGGTCCAGGAAACGCCGCTGGAGAGATGCGAAACCTTTGTTGGGACGACTTTGCGCAACCTTGAGTTGGTCAAGCTATGTGCTGGTCTCAAGGGAAGTGGAACACCATCATCTGTTTGTTGGGGCATGCCCGGTGCTGATTGGGTCTGAACTTCACAAATGCCACTTTCCCTTCAGAACTATCAGCTACGAGTATGTACACTCCCGCGATACAGGAAGCAGGAAGAAGCCAGCAAAAGCACCGCTTCCGCCGGATTTGCATTTACAAGCCTTCCTGCCCATCTTGGGCAGGAGGGGACAAATCGCAGCGTGGCGCATCAGAGTGGCGCTCTATCGCGGCTATCGTCTTGAACTCACTGTTCTGATGCTAGATAGCGCCTGCATCAAGATGAGATCAAATGAAATGCAGGTGTGGACACAACCTGTGGCCTCAATCTGCTGGGATCTGCATCTGCCAGCGGCCCCTTTTAGGCAGCAAGTGAAAGTCCGCATTGATAGGCTACGGAAAGGATGCAAATGTGCAGCAGGCCGCGATTCTGCTGTCGTGCCAAGCCTCATGTCCATCTACCTGTTGTAGGTCAGTGAAGTCCTGCCGATAGGAAATGATGCAAACTGCTCAATACCACGGCACGTCTCGCGGGATCTGGTCCAAGTTCCCAGCAACATTTGCAAGAGCTTCTGCTTTGGTAGTAGCTTGCCTGCTGGCCTGGCCACGCAATCCAAATTATCAACCCATAAGGTAGTTTCCCAAAATAGGGGGACCCCAATATAGACCCCAAAGTACTATAGTCCTTATTATGGGGACCCCCAAAAAGGTACCCCTAATTTTGGGAAACCCCCATAACAACCTGCTGCTCGTCACATCTTTTACAGCTGGCCTTGCCCAACTCCTCCAATAAAGCCTCTGGTTCATTCCTCAGCATTGCCTTCACCTCAAAACAAACAATTGGGGATACTATGGTACCCAATAATATAGGGTTTAGGGTTTAGGGTTTAGGGCCCTGTAATGGAAAATCAAATGGAAAAGAAAATGGAAAATGAAATGGAAACTGGGATTACATAGGGGATTATAGGGAGTGTAGTATTTTATTCATCAGCATTGCCTTCACCTCAAAAGAAACAAATGGCCAAGCCCGGACAGGATAGCTTGTGGCTCACACCCTATAGGGATAATGGAAAAGAAAATGGAAGCTACAGGGATTACAGGGATACCTAAGGGTTGTATACGGGTTATATAAGGGTTATATAGGGATAATGGAAAAGAACATGAGCCATAGTCTAAACTCCTAGTATCCCCCTTAATAACCCCTATAGTAGTCCCCTATATTACCCCCTATATAACCCCCCTTTAAGGAGTTCAGACTACAGCTCACATGGAAACTACTATGGTTATTATAGCAGCCAACAGGGCCTCCTTGAAAGTCTGCTCGCTGTCCCTGCAGATGCAAGCTGTGCTTGGGCTCTACTAGGGTTTAGGGTTTAGGGTTTAGGGTTAACCCTAAACCCTAAACCCTAAACCCACACTCTGACCTACTCTGGGGCATTTGGACTTCCAACTCTACTCTCAGTGCTACATAGGGGTTTCCCAAATTAACCCCATTATGGTAGTTTCCATTTTCTTTTCCACTATCCCAATATTACCTCAATATAACCTATCGTTACTCTTACTATTATTTTAGTCGAAGTGGCCAAGGCTCTACTTCAACGAGGCTGGGTGCAGTTCTGATCTTAACAGGTACGGCCCACCTGATCGTACGCTTCTGCGTCCGCCATCTGCTATAGAAATGATATACTCCTTGGGACACTCACACACATGACATGCAGGAGGCATTCATGCAAGGCTGAGCTATGCGCCACCACTGAACATCTCGCAGGTGATCTCAACAATCGAGAGAACCTCCCAAGAAGCTCTGAACCCAGACTGCACTACGGAGCGCACTAGCAGACTACTGGCAGAAATCCAAAAACGATCCCTCTCGCCCCATAGCCCCCAACCGTCCCGCAGCAACCCTTTTAGCATGCCCACTTGCAGCAGTGTAAGACTGCATGACTTGTCGTGAACTCAGGCCAGCAAAAGCCTCCTTGTTGTCGCTGCCAATAATGCTTGACAGGCTTCCAGCTGTCAGTTCGTCCATAACCATCTTGGTGATATTGATGGCTACTGCAGCCAACGGGAAATTCTGCTGGTCGTCCTGCACTTACACTGGGCATGCAGACTGCCCTCATGTACCCCAAGGAGAGCAGAAGCTTGTTTCGAATGCCAGTCGGTGCTGTCGCATTGCAAGGTGCAAAGAACAGTAGACAGCATTATTCTGCTAAGTCCCTGTGGAAAAAAGACGGCCAAATACCAAGAATAAGAGCGCTGGCCGCCTTTCTAATACTCTAGCATGAGCACGGACCCTCTCAGCTGATCGCAAGGTCCAGAAGCCCAGGGCTTGGCTTGACATGCAGTAGCTTGGTTCCAGCCGTACGAGTACGAAGGGTATGTGGTATTTGGTATTTAGCTGTAAACTAACGGTGGGGCATTCTGAGCCCAAAAGCACCCAGACTGAGCTTCTGGCCCAAGCGAGAAAGAAGAGTTCAAGCCAGAGATAGCCAGAGAAGAAAGCAGGGAGAAGACTTTCGAGAAGACTTCTCTCGCACAGAATCACCAAGTCAACAGGTCCTTACTGCAAACCCTCAACAATAGGCCCTACACCCTTGCCAGTAAATAGAACTGAAATTTGCTAGACACAGGCAAGACGGACAACCGGACTCAATGTCCTTCTAGTTGTCGCTTGAGATGCTGTGATAACAACGACCCTCATCGGTCCTGAGAGAGCAGATAAGCAGCCTTGTAGATTTCGAAGAAGTGCGAGAAACAGAAGAACATGTGGACGACCTCAGCCGTGGAGCTCTGTGAGCTTTTTGTAAGAAAGCATCATCCAGAAGCGCGAGCAACTCGGTCGCTTGCATTCAGCAATCCACCCGACCGGTTCAGGTCCGTCGTTGGATCCGTGCCCTGAAACCCGAGGACCTTTGAGGATTGGATTGCGTGAGTCAGCATTCGGCAAACTCGTTGACTGGTCTGCCCAACCTCCCAGTGACTGCCGATACGAGGGCAGACCTGGCGGATCAAACTGGGTCGCATGTGTCAGGATGAGTGTGCATCCAGGCTGCCTTGCACCGTGCGAGCTTGCTGTACATGGTGTGCAGCATTCGGTAGTGTGTTTTGTCGTTGAAATCGAACCTGACAATGCTAGAAGCTGAAGTTCTCCAATCTCCCAGTTGAAGCCAGATTAAGTTTCTGACATCGTTGCTTTCAGCTTGAAGACAAAGTCCTGGCAGGCATGCTTCCATCAGTCAAGAGATAAGCACGGGAGAATTTCAGAGCCTTTTGCTTGCAAGCTTGTGACTTCACACTAGCCTAACTTGCAGTTCAAGCTCCACCTGCTCCAGCGTTCTTGGTGCATCTTTGCATGGCGCGCTGTCTGCTAGCCATGACTGAACCTGCTCCAGGTCGAATAATTCCCCACTGATCCTCCAAAACAACACGTTCTGCCCTGCCGACGTTGCCTCCTTGTAGGATATGGGCTTGCTGAGAGCCTTTGTACCCAGCACAATGTTTGCACCAGGATCTTTATCACAGCTTCTGGATGCTGGAGAAAGCACGTCCTGCTGCACCGCAACCTTGCCCTTGGTTTCCCTTGCCTTGCATGAGCCAATGATTGCTTTGCACGAGCTCCATGTGGTTCGTAGGTAGGTGTGCCTCTTTGGCAAGCTCCTCAGTTCGCAGGGCAATTTCTTCCCACTCCTTCTCAACTTCAGCATCGGAGGGATCATGGCCTCAGTGATGAACTTCGAGCAACTATACGCCAGCAACACACTGCAAAAGATGAGAACGATTCCAGGCGTCGTGCTCATCTCAGTGTCAGCGTGCGGCATGCCTTCCTGCACCGGGCGCGCCTTGATGGAGGAGGTGAGCGGCTTGGCGCGCGCATGCGCGCGCATGGAGTTCGTGTTTTGATCGCAGCAGAGAAGCACTGCAGCACTGCGTCTTACACGTATACCACTGCCAGCCCTGACGACATGGTAACACGGTGCACTCAGCGTTCCTAGGCTACGCAGTAACTTGACCAAAGTCCTGAAACTCAGGCAGACAAAGTACAGTATTATGAAGGCCCGTGAGCACTAGGCCAGAGTCCTGACTGGGCCTGCTGCAGCTTCGACTGCAGAGCTTTGCTTCGACTTGGGGCTTTCGGAGGCCTAGAGCGGGGTCCACAGCTGCCGCAAAGGCACACATCATGTAGTCAATTTGAACAGGACCAGCAGCTCACTTGACTATGGTATGCTTGAAGCGAGCTCCCTTCCGCATCAAACAGCTATCAGTAGCATAGACCCATCGCATCCATCGCAGTGCCATGAGACATCGGCCTCCGTGCTGCGGCATGGTTCTTCGCTCTTTTTGTGCATGGCCTGCCCAGTTTACTGGTAAGATCAAAAGAAATCTGGTCATCTGCATCTCGACGGCCTTCCCAGAGACATCACTGCCCACCACGATACAGCCACGCCTGAGAGATCATGAATTGAGTCATTGATGTTTCAACACTGCCTGATGCAGATCTGAAGCGAACAGATATCAGATCTCACTCGTTATCTTCATGACTGATTCATGAAGGTGTACTCGCTGCAACATGGCGGTTATCGTTATTCTGTTCTCTGGGAACCGACCAGCATCGCAAAAACCCTGTATTGGTTTCTAAGACCTGTCGCCACCTTTCACGAACCCATGTAAAATTTGTGGGCTCCACAACCCGCTCGCCATTGTTACTTACTGGTTCTGAACTCTCAATGCAGCCACCTTATTAAATGAGCTTGAATAAGCTTGACAATGGGCCAGGGTTCACCCGCGGTGTAGACCCATCGCTGGAGTATGGCACACCCCGAGTCAAGAAGATACCACAAATTCTGGGGATGCTGGCACAGGCGAGGTGGCCGATCCCGCTCCTGCGGCAGCCTGAGTGCGGGCAGGCTTGTACTGGGTTGCTGCTGAGAAACTTGAATTAATTTACCATAGTATGGGCATGTACTTGTAGTAAACAAGAGAGATTCCCTCATCACAGTAACTTAGTTTAAGTTCCTGAACAGCAACCCAGTGTACCCGGCACACCGTCTTTAGACAACCCCCTACATAATTAGACAACCCCCTAGATAATCCCTATACCCTCCATAATCCCTATATCATCCATATATAGTTCCTATATAGCCCCTATATAGCCCTCTTAACACGCTTTCTCAGGCTCAGAGCTGCACCCTGGCTGTTCTTCTCTCAGGCTGGGCCAGGGACGGCCTGGCCATGTTTTCAGGTCTCTCAACCTTAACCCACGTTCCGCTCGACAAGTGAGCTATAGCCTGAACTCCTTAAGGGGGTTATGTAGGGGAGTATTATAGTGATTGAGGAAGATTCTAGGAGTTTAGACTATAGCTCTAATGAGGCATGTCTAGTCATCCGAACTTACAAAAGCCGTCGCCTGACATGCCCTGAGCAGGCCATCAACAGCAAAGCTACAGTTCTAGAAGTGCGTGTTGCCTGCGGGTAGAGCTTTCCGTAGACGTCTTTGTCCCCTGAAGTTTGGCACAAACACGGACAAGGGCAGTCATTGTCTTTCGATGATGTTATTGCAGATCTTGTCAGCAAACCCATCAAACACTGCATGCGCATGCAGACCGCCTCAAAATGTTGCGCAGCGATTTAAAGTAGGGTATACGGTATATAAGGTAAGGTAAGGACTCTTCAGGTCAAAGGGTCCATGAAACTCTGCATGTGGTGGGTTGGGGACAGGTACCAGGGCTCTGAATACAAACTACGAATGAGGGATGAGGGTGGCAAGCCTCAGGCACAACTTATACATGTGCGCAGATAGGACAATTCCCCAAATAGGGGCACCCCCGACATAGACCACAAAACACGATAAACCGTGTTCTAGAGACCCCCGAAAAGGTACCCCTAATCTTGGGAAGGTCCCATATAGATCGCAGCTTCAGCTTGTTGTCCACATATTCAGGAGCACTTCTCTGAACGTCCTGTCCGCAACAGTGAAACATCTTCTGCTTCCAGCGCTGAAGCGTACTTTTCTCCGGGAGAGGGAGAAAGAAATCCCCCCAAAAGAGAGCATGACTCCCTCCACTGCCTGTCTCATCATCAGTCAGAGAACCAGACATGTTGACTGGCTTCTGATGTTGCGCACCGCGCACTGTCATTGCTGCAGAGAAATCAATGCGAAACGGTTTGCCGGTAGAAGACTTCAGTGTCCAGCGCTTGGTAAGCACTGCAGACAAACCTGTATCCTCCGAGGACGCCACAGATTTAGACTGCTCTCGTCCAGCTGCTTTTGAAATGACTCCAGGGTCAACAGCCAGCTGAAGCAAAGCTTGGTGCACCTCTTCTTCGTCTGGGGGTGCAGACGCATCACGGGGCTCAGCGATACGCTCCGCCACAAGCACCGTTTCCTTGTCGTTTCGCTGCGCCTTTCGTGCAATGACTTGCTGGGAGTTGTCTTTAGGACTCCTTGCGCTTTCATCTTTGTTTGCCCTGGCGGAGGTGGCTGCAGTCTTTGTCTCGGCCTGCGGGCTGTCCCTGGCCTTTCTTATGAAAGAATCCTCGGTGGACTCCATGCGCTTCTGACGCTGAATCTCTCTCCAGGCCTCCCATTCCTTGAAGCTGGGAGGCGCACGAGTTATGTGGCGTGAAATCTGATAGGTATCATCGTTCGGCTGCTTCCTGGACCGCTCTTCCAAGTTGTTCAAGTCCACCACATCTGCCAAAGCGTTGGGCTCACCTGTGTTACAGGAGCGCCTAGGAGTCTGCGTGGTGATCACAATGTTTCCTGTGCCATCGTCATTGAGATCCACAGCCACCTTCTGGAGCTGACCACCCGTCTCTTTGATTTCCCGCGGCACGCTTATACGGGACTCACCGAAATCTAGCACCGCTTCGTGATCCTGAGGCGCTCTCCGCATCACGGCTGTGCCCTTGACCTTGTGTAGCATGATCAGCCTGTCATCTTCTGGCCGCAGGATAGCTTTATGACTGCGCGCCTCCAAGGCTTCTTGGTCTTCATCCTCGCTATCTGAACTGGAGATATCCTCCAACTCCGCCTCTCCTGTGAGAAGGGACGGCAGGCCCTGCTTCTTCATGTTTGCATCTTGGTAGCCGCAGAAGAACATCCCCTTCTCGCGCATGGCATGAAAGTCGCTCTGCGCGGCTTCGGTGTCGACTCCGCAGACCTCCTTGATGCCCTGCATGGACCAACGTCGGCTCAACGCCGCCATGGCTGCAGGAGAAAGTGTGCCTTTTAGCTCCTCATCATCTTTCTCCGTAAGGGTTTGGAGCAGCTTGGTACTGACAGTGTTGTGATCCCTGGAGGCTGTCACCACCTCTCGGAGAGACGCCGTCAGCAGAGATCCCACATTTCCGATTCTGGAGTTCGACGGTGGACTCGGCTTCAGGTTCTGGTTCTTCTCCGCCACTATCGACTCGGCGCGGTCATATTGACGAGCAATCTTCAGCAGGTTTTCTGCCGAGTCATGCCCCTCACGCTGCCTGTGCCGCTCGCGTCCTGCATCTGGACTATACTTTGTCCTGATAGGGCTTTCCCTCAGTGCCCGTCGCGAGCCACGCTTTTCTTCTCTGCCATCCCCCTCAGAAGATTTTGACTTCTCCTCCACGCTCTCGGAAATCTCATCCACAGCCGGTTGTGCTTCTGATATTCGCACACGCGTCGTAGACTCATTGGTTGGTTCCTTGGACGGAGGCGGCTCTTCTCTTGAGGCCTTCTGATGGGTGCTCTCTTCCCGCGCTGGGGTTTCAGTCGACTTCTGCCCAAATACAGTGAATCGGCCTTTCTCAGCAGCACCAGATTGGGAGCTGGCTTGTTTGCGCGCGGCATGATCCCCTTCTTCGCGCCGCATGTTACATCTGAGAACTAAGAACGAACTCTAACACAAAACTCTGCTAAGATGCTGCACCGCGTTTGCTTCATAGTTCTAGTTCTCATGCTACTTCACGCATTGGCCAGCACTGTGCGACATGCATCCAATGTTAAGTGCCCAAAATATGATGCATCACACAGTCTATATGCATAATCTTGCAAGGATTGCTCAGCTGAGCCCAAATCAGGCAAACATGCACGAGTGGCAGCTGACACGTTCTGTCGCGGCGATGCAGCTCCTTTCTCAGAAGACGTGTTCCGCGTAGCGCCTGAAGGTCCATGATGTCGATGTCTAGCTCCACGGTGTCTGCGGCCTCCTTCCATTCACCACTTCATACCCAAAATGATATAATACTTTGCACTCTCTTTTCCATTTCAAGACGTTCCTACGAAGACACGAGCAGACGAGTAGACTGGCCTTGGGCAGGGAGTTTGTTGCCAGCAGGTTGGGTATCCTTGCAGAAGCTTCAGAAGGTTTCATGTTTAAGGCAGTCATCGAAACAAGCTATACATGATATGCAATCAGGTCGCATGCAAACTTCTTGCATCTCAACCTCCTCCTCAGACGTCTCCTCCTCTTCAGATTCCTCCTGGAGGAGCGCAAGATGAGCAACTAGATTAGCATGGTCCAACCCTGATAGGGGACAACCACATGACCTTGCTGAGGCTTCCAGAGTGGGCAGACAGCTTTTTCTGAGAGCTTGCAGAGCTTCCCCTGCATCGAGTACCAGAGGGATATAGAGGGATGACGTATGCACCTTCGTAACCTAACTGATGCTACTGGATCCTGAGTTCAGGCTCAGGGCAGATGACATTCTCAACGAACAAATCGGTTGCAGGCACGCTCATCTGCAATGGTCGTGTCTGGCCCATGGCCCGAAATGACTCGCACATCGCCATCAAGCGTCAACAGCTTCGTCTTGATGCTACCAATAATCTGATTCGGGTCTGAGGTACCTTGGAGTGATGGGATCCCCGCCCAACTTGTTCTGCCAACAGAGCCTGAGAACAAGGTGTCGCCTGGGCAGACAAGCTTGTGCTGCTCGAAATAATACGACATAGACCCAGGTGTATGACCTGGGCAGTGCAAGCATTTGACTGTCAAGTCCGGTGCCCATTGCACCACGTCACCATCAGCGAGGAAGTCATCTGGTGGCAACAGTGGCTCCAGAGGTGGTGGCACACGAAAGTCACGGCACTGCTCCTGCTCAGCAACGTTCAACCCCTAGGAGCTTAAATAATTACCCATGTAGGGCTTAGGAATGGAGAAGCTATCAAGAAGGTAATCAAACTTATAGCCACTTACGGGGTATGCTGTATATCAGGGGCTAGATGCTACTGGGGACTCAAAACGAGACCATAGTTTTTAAAGCCTATCATCTAAATTCGGGCTACGAACCTTCATCATGCGATCTTCAGTTGGCCTTGACTCTCTCATAGAGGCTCAAGTCATTCTGGTTCATGAGAATGACAGCACCTGATCAATATGGACCCCATATTGTGGCCTTAAAAGAGACTACTGATTTCTGGACACGAAGCCGGATTGGCATACACGAACCTTTCCACCTCTACTCGGAAAAGACATGTTTGACTTCCCACCAGCTGACTCAACTAGCTGGCCGTTATACTGCACTGATACCTCTTACAAGCGGGGAAAATTTGGAGATTGCGCCTGTGAGCTTCTTCAGCTCCGTGGCGCCAATGATATGGTCCAAGTGCCCGTGTGTGATGAGAATGCGCTTACAGCTGAGGCCATGGAACTTCAGCCGGCTGACAATATGGTCCACATCCCCTCCAGGATCGACCACCAAAGCATCCTTGGATTCAGAGTCCCCGACAATGCTGCAGTTGCACTGCAGCGGCGGCACCGGGAAGATTTCTATGACAGGTGCCATTACCGAAGCGGGCTTGCTGTGATCCTTGCTGTAGCTGCGCAACAAGTGCACCTGAAAGATTCAGTGGCAAGCCTAATTACCGGGAAACTGGACACGTCCGACAAAACAGGTTTTAGAAGGTGGCCAGAAGCAGCAGTTGGGTTTTTTCAGTTGGCTTGTGGAGAGCTCAATCCACCACCAGAAGCGCAACACTCCTCAGCGGATGTTTACAAGACCCGTGTCCTCGACGTTCGCCACGCACGGTTTAGAGGGAGATGCATTCGCCGCCGTGTCCTGCTCAGAAGGCCAAGCATGCTTCCCATTTCAGAACTGGCAACCTGCTTGTCAGGAAGCGGCGCAAAGAGGGTTTCGGTACTTCGTGATGACAATTTGAACCTGCCTTGTCGGATGCCAGCTCTGCTGATTGCAGCCGACCTTCGGATCGGACGAACTTGATATCTGACACTGAAACTCGCACCAACCTACACAATCATCTTTCCTGGACCTTCACCACAAAAGCATTAATGTCTGAGCAACTAGCCCCCAGCTTGGGCCACGCGCTCTCTGACCTGAGAGGGACCAAAGATGAACATGGCCAATCACTGTCCACCAGTCAGCTCCATCAGCAGCTTAGCTCCCACAAGCTACATTGGAGCTCTCCGCACATGTCGTTGTAAGCAGGACGCGGGAGTGCTGCAAGTGATTCCCAGAACTCCCTGGAAGGTCAGAAGGGAGTAAGCTCTCGTGAAGAAAAGATCGGCCGACGCAGCACACAAAGTCCGACGGCGCCTTTCGCGCCGCGTTGGCTGACGCAAGAGCCAGTGCAGCTACCGAGGCAGCATCTTTGGGCTTGCCTGCAACAATGTTAGCAATCATATACTTACCATTATTGTTACCATGATTATTATTAGATGATACTTTTATTGCTATTATTACTAGTCAAGCTCTTAGGGCTAGGAGGTTGGAAGCAGAAGAGTGCAAATTGGAAAGGTTCTTGTGGCCAGCACGATGTACAGAACATCCTGGCATTGAAATTATGGCGTTGAGTTCTCTCTGGATGTTGAAGCAGGGTGAATGCCGGCCCAGTAGGCAATAAATCAGGAACCAGGTGTCAGCTGCTCGGACCCCAAAAACTCCGGCAAAGGCAGAGGTGCCTATCTTCGAATGAGGTGCTGGACCGCATCGACAAACTTACCGGTTCTTAGTAGGGAATAAAGGAATATATTTCCTATTCAGTCCCTGTATAATCTATATTCCCTTGTTCTCTACTAAGAACCAGTAGGCAAATGCCTGGCCTGAGGCAGGACTGGTCTTGTCATTCTCTGTGGCCCCTGCCTCCAAACACTGAACAGAGTTACTGCCTCTGCGTAGGGAATATGGAAATATGGAAAAGGAAAATGGAGGCTATTACATTATGAATTATGATAGGGTATACATATATATATATATGGAGATAAGGTAGGGTAAAGGAATACATTATATAGAGATTTTGTAGGGGTTATATTCCTGTATGCCCTACTGAGCGCCAGTAAGCAGAGTGGTTGCTAAGTTGCATCTGATGGACATCCCATGATGGCTCTCTTCAAAGAGGAAATATACGGCTATATAGCGTACATGGCCCCCCTCAGTGCGGAACCACAAGGAAAAGAACGTGGAAACCCTAAGCTCCCACACCCTAAACCCCAAACCCTGAGCCCTAAACCCTAAACCCTAAACCCTAAACCCTTACAGACCCACACCTTGCCTCTGCCCACACAGCTTCCAGCTCCTCTTCCAGGCTGCGGCTGTCGGTGGCAGACTCCTCAGCCCACTCTGCCTTGCAGCGGCCAGGCTGATACTGGCTCATCTTTTTTTAATTAGAGTAGTAGAAGTAATACTAACTGATAATGATAAGAAGAATGATGATAATCCTGATGCTACGAATCACAATAATACGAATAATTAATAGTAACAGTAATAGTAATAGTAATAGTTCAGGAATGATAACAATACACAGAAACAGCAATTGGCTGAAGAAGCAACAGACTGCTTCATCCGAGTTGCTGCTTCAGAGATGGCGCCAAGCGCGCCCTGAAGCCAAGTAGAAGCCGCAAAGCTTTGTAACATCTTGGAAAGATATGAGCTACAGTCTAAACTCCTGGTATCCCCGTTAGCAACTCCAATAATGCTCTTCTCTACAATCCTCATATAACCCCCTTTAAGGAGTTTGGACTGTAGTTCATATGAGCACGGCGCGTTCGACTTGGGCTTTCTGGAGAGGGCAGACTTTGGAACCTTGGGGCCAGCAATGGGTTTACATGAACTTTCAGCCTTGCATCCAGGGCCTGTTGTTCGGTTCGTCCTGCACGCTGATGCCTCCCGCTTTCAAGCTCACGCTCTCTCACTCTCAGCACTCCTTGACGGACACAACTTCATGACTCCTCGCTGTTCTGCCAATGCTCCGCTGCATGCCATGTGGCCAGCACTTCTTGCAGGATCCCACTATCGTTCAGACATCGCAGTGTCTTTCTGAGCGTCGCACCGTCTCGTTTCAAATATGAATGAGTGCTTGTGCTTGCAAACCGGGGAGTAAAGAGCTCGCTGAGCTTGGCGCAGGGCCTTCTTCACGGCTTGTAGATGGGTTTCAGAATTTGAGGCATCTTTCGTGGAGGGCCTGGATGCTGTGAAACCAGACTTCAGGCTGCAGATCAGCATGCTCTTCCCCACTACTTCGGAAAGCTGGATGAAGGCTAGAACAGACCAGGTTCCGGCAGCTCCCTTTTCGCCATCCATTCAGGTCAGCGCATGCATAATATGAATTGGGCTCCCTCCGAGCCGAGACTGCTTCAATCCTGAAGACAATCCCTATGCTCGAAGGGGGCTTAACATACATTTTGCACCAGCTCAATTTAACACTACTGCTCTGAGAAGTTTCCCTCGGGCAATCAGATGGAGACTGCTAGTGTCACATGCTCAGCGCTGAGGAAGGCAGCGGCTGTACACATAGGGCGCCTGTCAATGGAGGCTCAGACTCTGCTATGGGTGTCGTGCAACAATGCAACAGACATTGAAGAAATCCATGCAAGAGGTGCACCTGCGCCATTGGGACAGCATGAAACTTGGACCTGGCTGCAGTTGGCTCCGTCATTGTAAGCTTGAAACAGAATCTTGAGATCCCCACGACACCACCTGACAAGCTGCCTGAGCGGAACACTGCTATTGCTATACTTCAATACTGGACAACTTTGGGGTAAACTTGGAGCCACACGGGTGGAGTGGCTCCCTGGCCAAGTAATGCATGACAACAAATGCGAGGTAATGAAAAGGCTTTAAAAAGGTCGTTATTCTCGTTGCTGCTGCTGTTGTTGTTGGGTGCATCAAGTTACTACCTGCCTGCTGGCGCCGCGTGTCAAGCGAGTACAGTGTAGATTGAAGCCTGAGTGCAAACAATACATTGCAGCCCGGCGTGGCACCGATCTGTTGTGTAAGTTGCGGGCTTGGCTTGAGCAGATCCAGACTCCCTTTTGACTCCCCCGAAGTCATTCACCAGGCCTCAACCATACAAGGACCTTTTGAATACACATCTCGTTACCGCAGCGTGAGTTCGTGCATCTCAAGTGACCTAGCTTTCAGAGTACAATCGACTGAGGGGTGCGGATGCACGCAGTGCGGGTGCCTTGCAAGGACTCGCCAATGTTGACGACGTCTTGAACCATTTTTTGAAGCTGCACCTGAGCTATAGTCTAAACTCCTAGTATCCCCATAATAACCCCTATAGTAGTCCCCTATAGTAGTCCCCTATATAACCCCCCTTTAAGGAGTTTAGACTATGGCTCTGAGTCCAGCAATCGTTTGCTGACGGCTCCAAGATGCTTCGTACAGTACTTCCCATGGCCAGGATTCGAATAAGGGCTGGGCTTTCCGCTTTTCAAGCTGAGTGCGTAGATCCTCGCAGCCCCGCATTGCAAGAGACATCATGTCCGTGAATTCCCAGCTCTGGAGTCCTGCGATAGCTGATCTGTTTCACTTCTGAGCTGGTCCGACCGATCCATGACCTCGCATAGCTTCCAAGGTCATGCAAGCAAGGTGCTATGCACCAGATCAGCCAAGCCACTGTTCCCTGTAAGGACTCTGTCTTCTGGTTCAGGGAGGCCAGATCTTCCCGCATGCGCTCAGAAAACTGCTGCATTTCCTGCACAATCTGGCTCTTTGCTTCTCAGTATTCGAATTCCTGCTGCGGCCGTCCCTACGCCACCGGAATTCCTATCATTCTGAGTGCCTACTCTTCCGTCAACAGTTCTGCTACTGGTAAGGGATGTGGGGACCTCGCAAGTAACCAAATAAGGGCCATTTCAAAGAGCTTCCTTCATGAACACGATGTTGAAATGCGCTCTCAACGCTCAACCATGAGCTCTGTACATGCCTGAAAAAGTACGAGCAGTGCGCCAGGATAAGCGGTATGTGATGTAAACTCTTAGAACACATACATGACTTCACTATAAGGGACCCCCAAGCCCTACTCTCAATGATCAAGCCCCTACATTACATCCCCCCAGACGAAACACCTCAGAGTTTAGTCTTTAGGTTTGGGGTTTAAGGCTCAACAGTGGGCGTACCAGCAATCCATGGGCTTCAGGGTTTTGAGGGGATTGTGGATTTCTTGATTCGGAAGCATCTTGAGAGTTCCTGGAGAAAAACCCTTCAGCGCAACGTGGCCCTGTTCCATTCTGGCAAGAAGTTTTCTTGGTAAGATCCTTTTGGCATGAGATGCGTCGCTTTGCTTTCCTTGTTCAGCAACCACGAACTAGGCTTCCCACAATGCAACCACTCTTCAAGGGGACCTTCCTAATCTATATGGGTCTTGCTGGAGTTTGCAGATCTGCTTCCGCTGTGCAGCAGATGCCTTGCCTGGGCCGCCGCGCGAAGCTTGGACTGAGACTGATCTGCAGCCTAGCCCGGTGCAGAAGTGGTCATGGACAGTCAGCAAAGGACTATCTCTTCGTGGTGCTTGTTTTGCTTCATGACAAGCCACAGCGGTCTGTTCCTTCTCCACGCAAGACTTATTCAAAAGCTGGGCGTCTGGCATCTGCTAGCTGAGCAAAGGCTGTTTCATTCCGAACGGCCTGCTTTTCAACACAAGATCTGAGAAGCTGCCTCTCCGATGCCTCAACACTGTGGCTGCGCCTGCTCATTGAGCATCTGTATCTTCATTTTGAGATCCTGCGCGCGTGACACGCAGGCCACCAAGACTTGTGGAGAAGTGAACAAGTCCTGATCTGCGGCGGCATTATTTCGCACTGCTGCAGTGATCTCCATGAAAACAGAGCTCAATGACTCGCGAATCCTCATGGAGCTGCCAGAATCAAACTGAATCGGGGCTTTAATGATGTCAACCGCTTGTCCAGTGGCCCACCAGCTCAGCTGCTGACTCGTTGATCTCTGATTGCATCTGCTGCTGTATGGCCTTGGTACAGGTATGCACAACCAAGACAGAAAGCAATCGCCGAGTGATTTGAGGTACCCTTGGGCCACCAGGGACGGAAAGTGATTTTGCACGTAGCATGGGGAGTCCTAAGTAAGGGCTCATGACACTAGCGATAACAAAAACAACAATGCTTTAGTTTCCCTGGACCCCTGCTGGAAAGTGTAATTTCGGCTGGTGATTATTAGGATTAGACATGGCAAAATTTCAGATCTACCCTCTGAAAACTTCCAGAATAATACTGTAGGGCTCATTCTGCGAAGCTCCCGCATCGGGGCACACCAAAACCGACATCGCTGAGCCTGGGCTCCCCACCGCACCATGGCGCTTGAAGTCCGCCAAATCGCTGTGGTTGCCGTTGATGGCATTTTTAATCGTGTTGAGCTCAATCTGGCAGAAAAGGAAGTCTTTAGTTCTTGTAGGGCTGACAACGGTACCATCCTTCGAGGTTGACCACGGCCCTCCGAGTAAACGCAAGCGTTTGTAGTAGAGAATTGGGGACTCTAGGGATTCCTTTGGAAAGTATCAAGATCATGGACGATATGGACGCGAAGGGGTTGTCCATGGCGATGGATGTTTTGGAATCAGTGATTCGTGCAAGGCATCATATGTAACTTGTCAGGATTCTTATGATGTGATCCTCAAAAGCATACGCCTAAACTGCCTCGAAAACGATCAACAAAGCACCCATAAAGGAGATCCGCAATCGGTAGATACGCTCATCTGAAAAAGGATGAAGGGCAAAACAAACTAAACCTGATGCTATTCTGCTATTCCTGTATTTTCTACACTGAGCAGGCGAGAAGGAGTCTATAACTGGCCTCAGAGTTATTAGAGTTTGTCAAGGATTATAAGGTCAATGATTGGCGCATCAAAGCATCTCTAAGCATCCCTTGCAGAATTCTGTGGTTTCTAAACAATGGACTGCAGAGGTATTTCCAAAATGAAAGGGATCCCCTTTTTCCTGGAAATCCTGAACCCTCAACCCTAAACAGATGCACCGTTCTTTTGTTGGGAACCCTCTATCCAGAACATGACGACTTCCCAAAGCTGAGGATCCCGAAAATTCTGAAAATTCCTTGTGTATTCAATATGGGGGGTTTCCGAAAATTAGGGGTACGATTTTGGGGGTCCCCATAATAAGGATTATAGTATTTTGGGGTCTATATTCGGGTCCCCCTATGTACGGAAAGTACCATATAACCCTTATATAACCCTTATACAACCCTTATATGACCCTATAATCCCTGTAGCTTCCATTTTCTTTTCCATTATCCCTATAGGGTTATCTAGTTTCGGCACATACTGCACCTGGAGAGACTTCTGCGAGTTGGAGCTTTTGCTTTTCAGCTCCATGACCTGCGGCAGACGTTTGCGGTTCTTGGTATGAAGCCCTAAAGGATTATAGAGGTATTACTGCAATAATGGAGAATAAACTGGAAAAGAAATGGAAAATGAAATGGAAGCTACTATATACATAGTGTTATATAGGGATTCTAAATTAATGAAGACAAGAAGGCAGTTTTCGGCACCCATATGCAGCTTGGCACTACCAATTCCAGCGCTGCGCCCATTTCGGCACAGGATTCAAGTTTCGGACGCTTAGGCATGATAACTCTCAGTAGAGAAAGCCAAGCGCCAGGCCCACTGCGCGAAAGCCAGCACCGTCACGTCCACGTCTAGCATATTCTCTGCACCTTACAGAAGTGGGCCTGGATCTGTAGCAAGATCTATAAGGAACCTCGCTCCTGGGTTACCGCACTCATTGATGCCGGCCTCAGTCTCTGGTATTTACTCAGGTCGCTGGCGTTGCATCAACACTAGACTGCAGTTTGCCTGCGCAAGACGATCCCAGTGCTTCACGAGCTGCTGCCACAAATGAGGTCCCCACGGTGGCATTACTGGAGCTGCCTGGCCATCTATCCGCTCAGTCATATTGGCGTGTATATATCAATAACAAAAACCATAGACCCTAAACCCTACATAGAATTTCCCATTTTATTTTCCATTATCCCAGTACATCCCCAATATATCCCCTAATTTGTACAGGCAGCCTGCGGGACGGTTGCTGAAACGGGTGCTGGTTGTGTTCCAGGAGTGGCCCTCTCGTGCGGTAGGGGAGCTGCCTCGCCGCAGCGTGTGATGCTAACTCCATCAGGAGGCATGCTTGCAGCGCCTCGCTGGCTTCCGGTCGAGGGGCATGAGGCCTGAGTAGTTAATAGAACGGTCTCATTTCTGAACAGAATACCTGCTGGATGAGTGCAGTCAAGATGCTGAGCACGCCGATCGGATCTTTGCCGGCCCTTCCAAAACGAAGAATAACCCTGTACTTACTTGTCAGGCACTGCGGTTTGCTCGGTAAGCGCCTTTTATTCAACGCCAAAAGCGACAGGGTGTGGTATTCCCGGCATATCTCTTGTAGCGGGCAGCACCAGCTGAACTGTACTTACTTAATAAGATCTTCAACTGTAGAAAAATCCATGCTGAAGAAATGGTCTGGACAGCTGCCAAACTTTGGAGGCAACGTCCCCTTGACCATGGCCTTAGCACCTTGGTGCCGTTCCAGCCTGCAAAACTGAAGGGATGCCGCCTTTTAGATTTGAATTCGAGGGCGGCATGCCAAAAGAGATTATATAACTTCTTTACAGCTACATGCAAGATTTGGCTTCAGGCACAGTCACCCCAGCGCATTTTCGAGTTGCCTGTTCGGCGGTTTCCATGCACTTTAAGCACTCATCCCCACACCAGGACCCCCAAAAGCAAGGCCACTTGCAGTGGTCAGCTCCAAATTCTGCTGACGATAGGAAGCATCGAGCGCAAGGGAGGCTGATGTTAGTGCTGGAAGTCACACACGCCGTAAAGGTGGAGTTATCAAGGCCACTGAATACCTTGAAGCTTTTGCTTCCACACTCTGCGAGGTACTTTGGAAAAGTCCCACGGGAGTTTCCTCCACCGAGCTTGGACATCATCGTCTCGTCATCTGCACTGCAGCCAACGGACAGGGACACTTCATGCTGCTCGCTGCTCCGCGCGGCTCGCAGATATCTCGGCATGTCAGCCGCTCCTACCAAAGCATCAGCTGCGGTTGTCTGAATCCAGGAGGCCACCAGGGCAGAGCAAATAAGCTGAGTGACCATGGCCAACGCTGGTGCTTCTAGGCAGGCAAAGGGTGGCCTAGCCCTGTACTTGAACCCAAAGTGACAAGAGTGCAAGCAAACACTTAAAGCCTGAAGCCTCCCATGCAGGTATATGACTGCAAACCTCCCAAAAAAGATCTGGCCAAATTGTGAGAATTACCCATTTATCTAGGATTCTCAAGTCCAAGACTTTCCAATCTGGAGCCTGCATCAGCTTGCGCCAAGCCCGTCACAAGAAATTGACCTTGGAACATGTTAGAAGCGAATCGAGCACAGTATCCCCGTAAAAATTACTTAAATATACTACCACATTTGGGATATCTCCTTTTTTTGGAGGTGTAGCACTTGGACCTGAGGCGACTACACAAGGAGACAAGCAGGGAACCAAGTGCACTGTCACTGATGCCCTTGTTGTTGCACTGTTGCTTGCTTCTTCACGTGGAGGCTGTATACTTTCAGCCATGTCTGCCTCAGGTCTGAATACTGCAACAGATCTTTCAGCCACTCATGTTGGAACTTCCCCGTTGCTTGGGCCTAAGCTAAGGTGCGGCAGGAGGTTCAGGGAACCCACATCGTGCTGACACAGCTTCGGCAGCCTAAGAGCAACTTCGACCTCGCTCCTGTGTTTTGCTTGGAGACACTGCATGTGGGTGGTTGTCAAAATTATGGTCCTTTTTTGGATCCCTATCGCCTATCATAATACGGCACCTAATATTTAGGGGTACCCAAAACAGGGACCATAATTTTAACAGCCACCCATGTGCTGAAGTGGTGAAACATGTGAGACGCATGCAAGGACACCGATCAGATCAGGATCAGTAGATCCAGTATCGCACGCCGTAGGCAAACGACCGGGCAAGCGCATCATGTTTCGAGCAACTGGCAGGCAGGCAAGGTTGTTGATCGATTTGGGGCTGTACGACCTCTTCCGACCTGAAAGCGCTCGTCATGGTGACTTGGACTTAAAAGGAGCTGTTCTAGAGATGCCTCCACGCGAGGAAAGGTTCAGATTTCGGTTGAAGACATCTGTCAGAAGAGTTAAGAAACTGTTTGCCTCCTCTGCAATGGTCGGCGGGAAGCCGAAATTTGGCAGCATAAATTGCAGCAGACCTGCCCAGGGCGCACTAGATATCACTAGAAGCATGCTGAGATACCCTCTTCAGCATGACGACTGCCAACATGGTATCTGCACTGACATGCGCTTTCGTTGACGGTGCAGAATTCATTGCGGGTCTCCAACAATTAGGGATACCATTTTGGGGGTCCCACTCATAAGGACTATGATATATTGGGGTAAATCTCTTGGTCCCCCTATGTAGGGAAACTACCCATTGATCCTTTGGCTGCCTGCGTTGGCCAAGACAGGGTGGGCCCCACGACCGGGAGGACTCGGCGGGCTTGTGCTGTGAAGTGGCTTCCGCATTGCCGTCAAAATCATCTGCCTGGGAGTCTGAAGTTCAAACATCTAAATGGGAATTGTGATTATATGAGCTATAGTCTAAACTCCTAGTATCCCCCTTAATCACACCTAGAATAATACTCCCCCCATAGAATCCCCTATATAGCCGCCTTTTAGAAGCTCAGACTATAGCTCGTACAGGACTAGTACATGGATTATGCTCGGCAACTCCTATGGTTGGCAACCACTAAAATAAGGATTCTATGGGGGTTTTGTGGGGATTTCAAGCAAACTGAGACTCCGGGCTGGTGGTCAGGCTTCTTCTGCTTTGACCTGACCATAACTTGCGGGTTTAAAAAGATTTAGGGGTCCGTTTTGTTGGGCTCCCAAATCAAGATTATAGTCTATTGGCGTCTGCATTGGGGCCTCGTTCATGGAAACACCCATTTCTCAAAGGCTCTGACAGACTCTAGCAGGGCTACCACGTCGGAAGGCCATATCCCAGCCTGTCGCTGATGGCCACATATGGCCGAAGCCTGCCCTCAGGCTCCTTGAATCTGACATCATGTCGAAAGCTTCCCAGCATCCACCTCCCCCCCCCAAAAAAAAAAGCCAAGGATCATCACCGATCCGGTGGGCAGGCACTGCAACTCGAGGATCGTCAGGCTCCTCAAGGCAGTCTGTGCCAACACTCTAGTCACCTGCACGTCATTGCCAGCATCCTCGGCAAATTGGAAGCTGTTCAGCTCATCCTCCTTCGAGGGCGCCTTTCACATGTTGGTTGTAGCATTGCATCTGCCTGTCCAACACACTAAAATGGCTGCGGCACCGCTCGATTGTGTTCTTTGGAGCGCATTCCCCGAGAGTTCTGTTGGCCTGCAAGCAGGATCACTGGCCACACATGCCACACCCATAATTCTCCGAATGCAAGGTGCAAGGCATCGGCCCGCCTATGTACATCTGCGCCTGAGGTAACATGCACATCACAAGCCTTGAGTCTCAAAGCGCATGTTGCCTTTTGCTTGAGCTCCAAGCAAGCCGCTTAGCATCCGAAACTCCGAATTGCCGTGCCGGCCTCGTGCTGTATTGCAAGCTCATGTGACAGAATAATCTGGATGCCGTCAGCAGTCGTCCTTTCATGGAATAAGGCTGGTCACCCATTCTGAGACGAGAGCAATGTTTGAGCGAAGTTGTTTGCCATGAGACCTGCAAACGGTAGCACAAGTGATTTCTGTGGAGCGAAAGTCTCCTCAGCTATGGGGGCGCACCTCGCGGTCTTGCACGCACGTTGCTTTCAGCTGCCCTGTCAGGCCTTGCGATTTTCGCAGGAGCTTGACCAGGTGTTCTTCTCTTAGGACTTACAAGCTCTCCACGGCTTTTGGTGACCTCCTCATCACAGAGAGCGCGCTGCAATCCTGATCAGCAATCACCAGCACCAAATAGATCAACATTCCAGACGTCCGCCTTCTTCGGCGCTTGGAAAGGTCGCAACGACAGGCCGGCCGTGGCCTGCTAGATTGATCGTTGGAAAAGGCTCCAGGCGCAAACGCAAGTGCGTGCGCCTGTCTTTCCTGGATGATGTGCTCCGGATTCACCGGCTTGTGGAAAGGTGTGCCTGCAAGCAAAGCTGCAACCTTACAGGTTTTGCAGGGAGCTGTGCTTGGATCTCCAAAGCTCAAGTTTTTCCAAGAGTGGGCTTGAAGGCTGCTACTGTGCCCTCTGTCATTATTCGTTGCGAGGGCTAGCAGACAGGATACCTGCGGCCTGAAGCACAATTCACTTGAAGACTCCTTCCTTGATGTTCGAACAACCCTTTCACCAATTGCAAGAGCAGTGCAGCAAGCGGCACGATGGTGCCACAGCCGCTTTTGACCCACAATTGCAGGAAACAAGTGCACAGAGCTACTGAAAAAGTCTGCTGACACGTGCTGAAGAGGGTTTCGTGACCCACTAAAGAGGATTTGGAGATTAAAGAATCCACGAGGCCGGTTACATTTCTCGGATACCTGTCAGTCACGTGGAACAACCACCTAGCAATCTGCAAGTGACTGCAGATTGGAAGCTAACTAAAGCCCTAAACCCTATACTCCCTTCTCCAGGCTATCTTACTAGCTAGTGCCTTGTTCCATAATCTCGTCTTGCCCTGGGCCAACCCATTTCGAGCTCAATGGCAAATAGAGAATCATGCCACTAAGGCTGTCTAGGGTGTAAGGGTTGAAGGGTTTAGGGTCCTGCCGACTGCCGCACGACTGGTCACTGGAATCATGACTTCCTTGCCTCCTTTGTCGATGCCGGGGTGATTCAGGAATGGTCTGAGCCTCACGAGCTGATCCCTTCTCATCCCATCCCCCAAATCTTAAACCAAATATCTTAAAATGCCAATATTCCCCCAGCTTCCATGTTATCTTCAATGTTCTTTTCGATTTGATTCTCCCTTGCAGGGGGAAAATATACCCTGGATCTTCGACCATATGAGTGCTGGGACTCGGAAGCTTGAGCGTAGGGGCATGTTGAATAATTAGTTGCAAGCGGGGCTCCAAGGAATGCTCCCTAAGCTTGAAGAGTGCTTGCATGCTTCCACTGCACCTTCTGAGAGCTGAGCGATGAGGTTTGAAACACGAAGTCCGCTGCTGTACAAGCTGATGAGGCGTCAACGAATGCCGCCATGGTTTGGGTTTTGTTGGTTTTTTTCACTGCCGCTGGCTAGTTGTTTTGAAGTAGCAAAAAGCCATGTTAAAAAATCTCATAGCGTTCTAGTCATAGGTGAAACTGATCGCGTTCGCAGATTCGCAGTCTGCAGTCCTCCAATAATTGGAATAGAGGTGGCTACAAGCCGCACTGGGCAGGACTGCAACAAACGTTAGCAGCTGTGTTTACTAGGGTTGGCCGCCCACCGGAGGTGGTCTTGAATTGCAAAATGCCATATAGATAAATATCATACATACAGAGCGGCAAAAATGATAACTGAACTTTAAGCGGCTGTAAGAGGCAACAAATGCCAGCGGGCAAACAAATCGGAGCGCATCCAACCATACGATCCTCATCCTCCATAGAGCTGCTTCGAATGACTCAAGAACTGCAATCCCTCTTTGGCGTCAACTGTCGCTGACATGTTGCTGGGCAATGTTGAACATGGCATTCGCCATGGGCACGGTTTGACTTCCTTCTGCACAAAAAACTTGGCCTTGGCATTATGCCAAGACAGTGCTCCCAGTAAAACCAAAACTGCAGGGAGTTCCATGGCATCGCGGGGCACAAAGGCGGTCTTGAACAGGTTCTGCTTCGAGCGCTTAACTTGACAGGGCGGACTTGAACGGATGTTTTGCGAAGCTTTGGAGCTCCCTGCAGTTTTCCCTGCGAGCACATGTTTCGTGTGGATTCAATATCCGAATTTTGCCATGCAGTGCAGGCCGCCGGCAACTTGTATCAAAATTCTAAAACTCGCGGGAAAACTGAGAAGCCATGACGGACATCTAGGATCTTGGTGAGGCAGATGCTTCACGATCAGGCGACAGCATCCAGTCCTCCTTCCTGGTGGTGCCGCTCATGGCGTCCAGCCGCTGTTGCCTTGAAAGGACTTAGATGGACTTAGCGCCTGCTGTAGGCATGATAACTGGAAGTTTTTCGAATCCCTAGAGAAGGCGAATTGCCTGACTATGAGAAGACGAGGGCGGGGCAGGCTCCGCAAATTTTGCAAAGCAGTCAAGTGCCCATTTCGGGATCGAATCTGGCAGGCGCGCAGATCAAGGGACCGGAAAGCAGCAGTTACAAAATGCATGGCCTTGTCAAGGTGCGCAGCTAGTTCAGTGGCCTGGGAAGTTGCAATTCAGATTATTTATGCGCAATGGCACAGGATTTGGTTCCATGCTTTCAAGATAAGACCTGCGCTGCGGAAACCGGGTCGCAGGTGCACCCGCCTGGTGTTGCTGACTCCTCAGCCTTGCGCACCTTAGACGCGTACCAAGTGACCCGCAGGTGCCAATGAGTACAGCAATGGCATAAGTCGGCAGCAAGGGCTTCCAGCACTTTGATCAACGGTAGCACGGCGAGCTTTCTGGAGTCATTGAGCTTGCAAAGGACCTGAGTGGCATCAAGTCAGGCAAGAACATTGCTGCATTCCTTTGCATTCCTGTCGATAATCAGCGAAGTTGCTTTGTTGTAATGTCAGATTCTCAGGCCCCAGCTCGAACAAGCCCAAGTGTGTCCTAAGGGCGTCCAGGCGAGTCTTCCCAACTGCGTCAACTTGAAGGATGTTCAAGAAGAGGCCGCAAAGCTCTCGCTGTGTTAAGGCCAAGGCGTGTGGACAAATCCAAACCCCGATCAAATTTTCGGGTGAGGGATCTTCTTCAAAGAGGTTCTGACCTCAGGTGGCTTAAGGCAAAGCTGACACGCAATCTTAATCCTGTACCCGATCCCTTGACCTCTGCTATTTCTATTCAAGCCCTCGTCAAACGTTTCAAATACCAATGCCGTCTATTCTTTCGACGCCCCCGGAACTGGAGGCGTGTAGGGTGCTCTCTGCTATGCAGAGTCAATTACGACTCATTTTTGCTGGACATCTATCAAGCAGAACTTCATAAGAGTCTTTCTGCTGTCGTAGCCAGCACATGGAAGCTCATGACCTTCATAGGCTCAAGTGAGCACCAAGGTTTGGAGAAGAAATGCTGTCAAAAGATGATCTGGCAGAACAACATCCTCCGTAGCTTTAAATAAGAAATTCCAGGAGGCCTCCAGTTGCCAGTAGCCGACATCCGGCGTTTGCTGCATTACACACTATGTACTATAGTCTAAACTCAAAGTATCTCCCTTTAGACCCCCCTTGATACTCCCATATATAATCCCCTCTATAACCCCCTTGAAGGGGTTTTCGACTATAGCTCATACTGACTCATACTCGAAACTCCTATCACTAGAGATTTCCTCTTTGAGGGCTGTTGTTAGCCCTCCCTTTCCCTCAGCCCCTTAGGGCTGCCACAGTAGTCGACCGTTGCGCGAACCTGGAGAGGGAAACAGCCTGCTGCAATGGCTGGACAGCGCCGTCCAAGGTCCCGGCACATTCATCTCGAAGGCCTTCAGCCCTGAGGGCGCCCCACAACTCAGTCCACATGCTGACCCACCTTAGTAACTGGAGCAGGACCCAGGCCCCCACTATACTAAGGCATGAAAGGCATAATCTTTAATCGCTTGTGGCTACATGACAGGCTCTGCAAGCATCGAACTCGCTGCAGTGCTCGTAATCGGCTAAAGCCTTGCTGACACAGGCTCGGTGATTCAACGTTGTCATTCCAACTGACACATCCACATCTTGGGCTGTGGCTTTCTGTACAAGGCAGTGCGCCAATGTTTGGGGATAGGTGTTCTCTTGCCTGCACTTGGAGTTTTGGGCTTGTCCCCTACTACAACCAGGCTCAACTGGAGCGCGAGACCAATGAAGGAGTCGGGCCCTTGCTCTAAGGTTGAAACCATGGGCCCCTAGTATGGGCCCTTAACCCTGAAATCCTTATATACCTACTACAAGTGATGTACCTAATATGTACCCTTAAGGGTCCCTAGAATCCCCCCTGAAAGGGCTACTAGGGCCATACTAGGGGCTCTATATATACCCCTATATATGTATATATATATGTATATATATATATTCTCTATCTCTATATATATACATACATACATTACCCCGGTGTATACCCGTGTATAACCCCCTACTAGGGGCCCATACTTCTAAGCTTAGACTTGCCTGAGTTCGAGGATGCTGTCAATTATCGATGTTGCATCCTGTGCTGCAAGGACTTCCTGGTTCTCGGGTTTAGGGGTTTAGGGGTTTAGGGTTTAGGGGTTTAGGGGTTTAGGGTTTCGGGTTTAGGGTTTAGGGTTTAGGGTCCTGGTTCTCAAGGGTATAAGGGAATGTACGATATAGGGAGGATATAGGGATTATATTGGGATTATATAGGAATTATATAGGGATTATTGTGGGATTGTATAGGGATGATGTAGGGATTATACAAGGATTATACAGGGATAAAAGGGATTATATAGGGATTGTACTTACAGTATGTGGGAATTATGAAGAGCCGGGAACGGAGGGAAGCAGGAACTGGCCAGAAACAATGGGAGCCGCTACAGTACTGGAGATTATGTAGGGCCTGCTATCGGGATCCATTCCTCCATTCCATACTAGCCATGAGTAAGAAGATGGAGGCAGCATGCAGCAGCCCAAGAAGACAAGAAAGGGAACAGTCCTCGGCACTGCAATCACGAAGTATCAACTGCAGCCTCCCCAGTTTGAAAGAAATGGGCGTGGCTCGACGCTAAACGGCCATGGTGTTGGTGTTGGCCACTCATTTATTATGAAGCGGCAGCTGATAATGATGCCACATAGCTATGGCTCTCAAGACAAGCTAGCTTTCATGGGAAACTGTCAGCTGGTAACACATCAGATCAACTTAACCAGCCTGGCAAGCAGGCTCGCTTGTCGAGCCGGATAGCTACCCATAGCTTTGGAGACAAATACGCAGAGGCTTTGCTCCTGCAAACAACGCATGTCTACAGGCTGCAGGAAGGGCTTGACCTGCACGGTCCTGTGTCAAACGATTTTGCCTGCCAACAGCTGGCAAGGAACATGCTCATCCGCAGCATGCGCTGCGGCATGTAGACCCCTCGTAGATAAGTAGCGGCAGGCTGCGTGCTGTAGACTCGCACTTGACTCACAGTTCATTTCAGAAGAAGGCTAAGGCTGCGACAAAACGACTTTTTCTGCAAAAAACCTGCAATCCATAACTGGGCAACTGCTCTCCAAACGATTCTTCAGATACCGGGCCTTATGTCCAGTAGAGGGAAGTGAATGACGTCAGATTCAGCGATTTTCTGCCACACTGCTGCCGGATCCTGCACTGCAATAGCCCTGTAAAACCGCTTTAAGATGTGCTTGTATCGCCCTACACCCTAAACCCTCAAACCTCTATAATGGATCCTCATACTACCCTAAACCTTAAACCCCTACACTATGTCCTTATAATTCCTTATACAAACCCTAAACATCCCTAAACCCTAGAGAAAAATTGAGGCCGTCGGCCTACATAAGCGCAGACTTACACGCAGAATGCATGTCTTTCAGTTCCACAAATGATTTCAATGTAGACATCATTGTGAAGCCCATGGGTTTCTTTTCATGTACCACCAGTATACTTGAAGCCGCGTCAGGGGCCAAATGACCTATTTGCTGAAACCTACGTGCATGGTAGATGGACGCACGGAGGCAAATGGGTCACCGTTCAACAATATGGGAATCTTTGGCTTGCAATGGATAAGTGCATGGAGCAACATGGGTCACCCTCCGCAATCAAGGCATATGTATGACCTTCGACAGCTTGCGAATCTTCAGTTTTGTCAGGAATTGGTGCATTGAGGCACACGGGTACCTCCTTTCAATCAAGGCACATATGTGTCCTTGAGGGGGTTGTGAATTCTTGGCTTGTCATGGATAGGTGCGTAGAAGCACATGGGACACCGTTCTCACTCAAGGCACTTAAATGGGGGATTGTCAAAATTAT
>CAJNIZ010036424.1:15550-36885 GCA_905231905.1 Symbiodinium pilosum | reverse complement strand
CACCACCACCACCAGCAGCAGCAACCGCCGTACGATCACAACTAACCTCTCCCCGACTACTACTGCTCCTCCTGGTGCTGCAGCAGCGAAAGTGAGAATAGCAAAGATTTGATGGCGATACTGGCTAGTAAGGTTGGGTTCTACCACAAGCTGAAAGAGCGCAACCATACCCGTGGAAACGCGCGAGTTCAAACATTCTTGAATGCTTGGGGTGACAACAAGAACACAGGCACCGACCAAAAGACAATACAGTTTTCAATAAAGAGTAATCCAGTACGGGTAAGAACGAGGTGCCAGACATTCCGCGCAGCTTTCCCCAATCTGCCAGTAGGCTTGCGCCAAGGCCCTGACCAACCGCCCCTGCTGCTGCTCGGGCCTCTGAAGCCACCCAACGTCTACACTGCAATTCCAAGTCCTCAGAGAAGTTGAAAACGTGAAATGGCTATAAATCAGGCAGTGGGCAGAGATTAAGTTCTAGATGACAGATCATAAGGAGTCAGCACACAGTCCTCGACCATGTACTTGCGAGCAGCATCGAGGATACCAAAAACAGTATCCCAAGTCAAAGTCACGTCCATGTCCTCGTGCTTGGCGGCTTCAAGATATATATGCATGGGCTTGTTGGCTGCTTTGCTTAGAGTCAGGCATACACCCACCGATGCAGCTGTTGAAACGACTTTGGCATGATGTCTTCAACCTTAACCTCCCACTTCCACGATGCAGTCAATATCTTGTTACTATCCGCCCAGGCCGGAGGCCTGTGGCGTTTAGATCCAGGTCCAGAGATTAGGGACGCAAGTTAACGCTCCCCCTACCCGCTACCAGTGGGCACGATTCTGTTCTTTTTTTTGGGGGGGGGGAGGGGGGGGGTGTGGTTTCCTAGCGGTGGCAGCGGGGGTGCGGCTAGTCTGCAGGGTTCCGCACAGGCGGGCGGGCGTCTGAAATGCACTCCCCCTGGCGCCAGGCCAAAAACACAGATTTGGGGGGGTCTGAGGGGCTGGGCGGAGTTGGCCCGTCTGCCTGCAGCGGATGCTGTCCCTGCTAGCATGCTCTCTCACCTCGACCACACTACCCGAGGCGGTCTCACGTTAGCGATGAACTTATTTTTATTGCTACTACTCTTATTGGAACTGTTATCAATATCATTTTCTAGTATTGTTATTAAGAGTGGTAAGAGCCTTGCCTGTAGCTTCAGGACATGGAGTCTGATTCGCTGAGGATGCCACCACCACTCGCGGCGAGGTTTCGTGCTGTTCACGAAACCCAGCCTCAAAAAACATTTTTGAGAAGACCTCGGAAGCTCGAGCGTAGATGGCCTTGCAGCAGCAGCAACGTTGAAATCTACCACCGCCAATTCCCAGAGAGACCTATCTCTCAGCTCCTGCCTTCAAGCCAAAAAAGCTCTCGCCATCTGGGCCAACCTGGAATTCGACATCCTGAGATCTGCTGCTTGACCATTCAAATCGTATTACTTGGAGCCATCACAGCTTTGCTGAAATTTTGCAAAGCTAAGGCAGCAGCAGAGTATGTTGCTGAGTTCTCAAGCATCACTTGCATTCGTTTGTGCTTTGCATCCGACCTCAAATCATCACGCAAGTGGGACTGACAGGCAGAACTGCAAGACAACTTTTTCACAGCTTGCGTGGGGTGCAGACCGGTTCATGTCGAAAAGGTCGAGATCAGGTGGGTGAATTCAGAGTCGACGAGTTCTCTAGGAAACTACAGGACTTAGTGCTGAATTGCTCTGGCATCATGCCTGATAACAAAGGCCGAAGCCTGGCAGGATGTGGCACGCTGCCGAACCCACCTACTACTATGAAATTATAGTATAAGATGATACAATATTATAGTAAACGACTATTATGGTATTAAAGTATATTATTCAACACTGGCACAGGGAAGCTTGGTAAGTTGGTGCAAGTACGTCTCTGAGTATGTAGGAGTTGATACCCCTCTGAGTCGGAATGCACACATGAGTGGGTAAGGTGAGTCTTCCCATATCATGGGGAAACCTACATACTCCATCATCTCCCTGCAAGCCAACGGCACATACCGCCATGCAGCATTTGAGCTCAGTGTACGCTGCCCACTTCTGGCTATCACTTCTTGACGTTTAAAGGACAGCCCGGGCCATAAGATGCTTTTTACAACAACCTGATGAAGGAATACAACCCCATATATCGCCCATATAACCCCTATATAACTCGCCTGTATATATCCACTATATAACCCTTTCATCCCCTTATCCCCCATATATCTCCTATACAACCCCCCCCTGTTGATCCTAAACCCTAAACCCTAAACCCTAAATACCCTAAACCCTAAACCCTGAATACCCTAAACCCTAAAACCCTAAACCCTAAACCCCAAGACCCGAAACCGCGTGCATCGCGCCCCTTTCCTCAATCCATTTGCGAGGCAACTCTCGCGTCTCCGTTTCTGAGGAGCTCAAGGAGCTCCTGCCAACAGCCTGGGCACAGGCAGGCTGAGAGTACAGTAGATTTTAGTAGATTATAGTGTATTATAGTATACTATAGTATGTTTTTAGGATATTATAGGATATTATAGTAGATTATAGTAGATTATAATAGATTATAGTATATTATAGTAGATTATAGCATATTTTTGTAGACTATAGTATATTATAGTAGATTATGGTATATTATAATCCATTATAGTCTTTTGTATATCTTAATGTATTATAATATCTTATAGCATATTATGGTATTTTATAGTATGTTATTGTATATTATAGTAGTATATCATAGTTTCTTATAATGTAGGGTTTGAGGTCTAGGAATGTCTATGGGGGTTATATGGGGATAATGGAAAAGAAAATGGAAACTGCTATGTTTTGAGGGTTCAGGGTCTAGGAATGTCTACCTTAAAGAAGGTGGAAGGCGTGTTGCATGCAATCACGGTTGGGAGGATCACCGGCCCGGGGTGCTCCAAGAGGTGCGTTTAGAGTTCCTGCTCTATGAGAGGTAGTCTAAACTCCAAGCATTCCCCCTAACAAGCCCCATAAACGGAACCTTATATAACCCCTATACAACCTCCTTTAAGCGGTTTAGACTGCAGCTCATATGGGAATTATGCCTTCTTGCCAGGGCCACTCGGGATTAGGTGCCTAGCGCAGAAGAGTAGCATTGCCGGAGGGTGAGTGAATGGAGGGGTGAACGAGTGAACGAATCAACGACTGCGTGAATGCTGAATGTTCAAAGCCCCAAGAACTATTTGTAGCTGGGCGCCCAGTGGTGAGCGAACAAAAACGCCACAACATGCAACCCCAAAAGCGGATCTCAAATCCTAGATACCCTTCTTAAAGCTATACCTCTTTACGGAACAAGTTTCCAAGGCTCTGGCTCCTCAAGAGCTTTCAGGCCTCTCTCTTTGGCCAAGTCAAGCGCGGTCTTCCCCTCCTGCTATTGCATGGCTTGAGTCGCTGCATTGAAATCCTCCTGTTGATGTTGAAATCCTGCATGACTTGAGTAAATTTCAATACCATTATTCCCTGTTTACATGGCGCTGAGGGTCATGTATGATTGTTAGTACCAACTGCATCCCTAGTAAGATCCGACAGGCAACGCGGCTGGGGCGCTGCGTTGGCCAAGGGGTTATGTAGGGATAATGGAAAATGAAATGGAGACTACTATAGTACATTGAGGTAAAAACAGGGATAATGCAAAAGAAAGTGGAAACTACTATAGTATATTGGGTCAATTAAGCCCTAAATGCTAAGCCCTAAACCCCAAACAAACTGGAACAAACTATCATCTCAGCCAAGGTCCTGGTTCTTTTTTGTTGAATCTGCCCTGGCTGCCAGTAGTGCTGCAACGCCATCCGTCTTGGAAACGAAGCTTTGACTGAACTTGATTCCCTAAACTCTTACCTGTGGTTACCTAGGAATGAAGCAATGGATCCTTATAGTAGTCCCTATATAACCATTATAACCCAGTATAGTAGTTTCCATTGTCTTTTCCATTCCTTCATTCCCAACTAACCCAAGTCATAATCAAACTCCACCAGGTCGGCTGATCCCAAGGCTCCCACATTGTTCTCCTCCACGGCCTTCATCAACGCCTGGCATTCACAAAAGCCTCAAGGACCGAAAGATGAATTCCAGCTAAGCTACCTAAATGGGGTTTCAATGTTCTTTTCCATTATCCCTATATATTCGCTATATGATCCCTATAACCCCTATAGATTCCATTGTCTTTTCCATTATCCCGATATATTCCCTATATAATCCCTATAACCCCTATAATCCATACAGTTTCCATTTTCTTTTCCATTATCCCGATATATTCCCTATACAATCCCTATAATCCGTATAGTTTCCATTTTCTTTTCCATTATCCCTATTTTAAGCCCTAAACCCTAAAGCCTTTTGGAGTTGCTAAATCGTGTCACGACTGACGGTGTCCCCATCAGCGGAGACTTCGTCAAGGGGGCAGCCATGCTCCACAAGAAGCTTCACGGCGTCTGGCTTGAAGGAAGGCGCTTCCACGGCCTAGTATGATGTAGTAGTAGTAGTAGTAGTAATAGTAGTAGTAGTAGTAGTAATAGTAGTAGTAGTAGTAGTAGCAGCAGCAGCAGTAATAGAAATAGTAATAGTAATAGTAATAGCAATAGTAATAGTAATAGTAACCATCATACTAACAATGTTATAGTATACTAATAATTATCAAGCAATAGCAATGATAGCAAGAATAGAAATGAAACAATAGCAATAATAGTAACAACAGTACTTATATGATAAGCCCAGGTTGTTGGCAGATGAAGTGTTAGAGACGACAGCATGCGGCCCCGCCATCATGAGAGCAGTTCCCGGTTTGGCTTTTGCTGCAGCATTGGCTTTGGAGGACAGCAGCAGCTCCAACATTGGGACGTTGCAACGGAAGGCTGCTGGAAACCTTGAATTGCAGACTGCACAGAGAATAACAGTGGTTTAGGGTGTAGGGTTTGATTATATAGGGTTTATATTGGGGATATCGGGATAGTGGAAAATGAAGTGGAAACTACTTTTATCATGGGGTTTAGGGTGTAGGATGGCAGATCTTTACTGACTGCACACAGTAGTTCCATTTTATTTTCCATTATCCCAAAATAAGCCCAATATAATATAGTAGCTTCCAATTATATTGTCCATTATCCCAATATACCCAATATAATATCATAGTTTCCATTTCATTTTCCATCATCCCAATATTACCCGAACACGTGCAGTCCAGGTGCAAAGCCGTGAAACCAAGATCATCAGCCAGGGAGATATCTGCACCGGCTTTCCTCGGCTACGTGCTCCAAACTTTGAAAAAACATTATAGTAATAGGGGTTATAATGGAAAAGAAAATGGAAACTACTATAATACAATAGGGTGTATATATACATATATGTATGGGATATATGGGGCTTATATTGGGAGAATGGAAAAGAAAATGCAAAGTATGGGATTCTAGGGTATACATTGGGGTAAACAATGGAAAGAAAATGGAAACTACTATTATATCATCACAAGCCATGATTAGGGTTTAGGGTAATATGGGGTTATATTGGGAAAATGCAACATAAAATGGAAACTACTCTAGGCTCATATAGGGATTATAGGGGGGGTGTATATATATATATACATATATAGATAGTTGTGACTCCTTGGTTGCCGGGTTTCAACAACTCCGTGGCTGACTCAAGGCTGTTGATCTCCACTGCCTGGATCAGTGCAGTCTTTCCGTCTTTCGTCCTCGAGCCACGATGGGCCATGGCGGAGGCAGGCTGAATTCGCAGGTTCAGGAACCGGTCGCTAGGGAGCGCGCTTGCCATTTGGGTTACACTTGGCAGCGAGCAGCATCTTGACCTTCTCTGCGGCATGTTGCTGGCTCAAGCCTTGGAAACTCTCCAGGCAAGGCCCAGACACACTCAATGTTGGCCTTCTTGGCCGCCTCTTCAGGCAGACAAACGTGCAGCCAAGAGCCGGAAGTGCGGCAAAGCAAAGCAGCAGAGCCTTTATGAGCGGAGTCTGCCCGATCTTGTTGGAAGCATCCAAGTCCATGCCTTTGCAGCGAGGAGCGTTTCAGCACGTGCTTCAGGGTCGCCCCTACAATGCAAACCTGCAAACTCAATCATGGGCTGTGCTGCACATCAGGCAAGGTTGCTGCAGTGAAACATCTGCCACGCCTCGATCGTCTGCTGCCATAAAGTTGTTTACCTTCTTGCAAGCCATCCAGAGAACAGGAACAGTTGAACAGCTCCAAACAGACTGCCCCACGGCTGAAAAACAAGCAAGGGACAATTTCCATGTGCCCTTGAGCGATTGCAACCATCAGTGGGTTGTCGCCATCCACGTCCGCCATCATCAAATCCGCTTTCTTTTCCATCAAGGCTTGAACAATTTCAACTTTCCCCTCCTTTGCGGCGACCAGCAGAGGCGTTGTGCCTGCTTCGTCTGCAACGTTTGGATCGCCTCCAAACTGCTGGTCGAGACTTTCGAGCACAGCAGCCTGCCAGTGACTCTCACAAACACGACAAAGCCAGTGCGCAGAGCCATCTTGGATGGACTTCCCATGCCTGATCGCCAGAGTCAATAAGCCCGAAGAGCTTCTGAAAAATGCCTGAAGCTGCTGAAGCTGTAGGGATCTCTCAAGGGTCGGTCCCTGCTGTCCTGCATCCTCGCTTTTCGGTGCTGGGACCAGTCCCTCCATTGCACTTAGCAGACTTAGCAGCCTGGCAGGCTTCGACACTCCACGCGTTACTTGTAAGCCTCACTGTGCCCGATACGAGCGTGGTGCTGTACTCACTAACTTAGCTGCCCGGATGTCCAGGCCTGCTTGCGCAAACGGAGTCGCGGTTTTGCTCTCATGTCATGGTCTTAATCTGGGACATGCCTATGGAAGCAGCAAGATGTCAACACGAAAGACACATAAGTTTGTGTGAAAACTGCTGCAGGGCTCAAGCAACATGTTTCTGCCTTTCCCGTGCACCGCGCCGTGACATCTGGGTGGCTACACACCTGAAAACTGCTAGCAACGCCTCAGGGTTTCACGTTGACTTTGATGATCTCTCCGTCATCCTTGTAGAGAAGTGCTGATGAACCATCTGGAACACTGGAGTGGCCCACAAATCGGGCAAGCGGAAGCTCTAGCTCATTGTATTCCGCATCTGCAAGCACCACAATCTTCTCTTCTACTCCAGAGCCTTTCGTGTACAGGACCTGACACTCTTCTCTGTCTGGATCTACTTTGGGAACTTTGGATGCTGATGTGAACTTATGGAGGCGCTCCTTGCCCGTGTCCAGCTCGTTGTAGGTCACGTTGTAAGCCGCTGCGCCTCGACCCTGCTTGTGAGGCTGCCACTCCTTGACCTCACAGTACTTGTCCTCTATCTTTATGATCATGCCCTTCCTGACCTCTGTGATTGCTATCACCTCGCGAGTAGAGAACGCGCGAAGGTTGGTTAGTCGGTGGGCAGCGCTTGCTGCAACAAATCGCCCAGACAGTGAGGCTCTCCACAACATGGACATCGAAACTAGCTGCCTAGTCCTAAGCAGGCAGGAAAACTGAAGACCCCTTGAGCTTCATTCTGCTGGCGCGCACATGCAACACGCATCTCCCCCAGCGCTGGCAGCAGACCAAGAAACAGCCCGCAAAGGACAGCGTGCAGAATTTGAACCGAGAGCTGATGCTGTACTATCTCAGACGTCCGAGGCATCTAAAGAATTCTGCATTATCCTGTGGCGGCCATCAAGGGGACTGAATAGGCAAGCGTGATGTCTAAGTGTACTGGTAGTCTAAAGACTCTGTTGTCAGTCATACCCCTCCATTGGCACCATCACTGCAAGCTCAACCTCAGCCGCGGAAGGTGCAATGCACAAACTGCGCGGCCATCAAGGGGGCTGAACAGGCAAGCATATTGGCTAAGTGTAGTGTGAAGTCTAAAGACTTTGTTATCAGTCGAACCCCTGCATTGGCACCATCACTGCAAGCTCAACCTCAGCCAGAAAATTTGCAAAGCACAAACTGCAAGCTGGCCAGTCTGATTTCACATATTCCTCCTCAAAAAAATACTGCAAATCCGTTGAGCTCAGCACCATTGCTTCAAGCCCGAAAACTTCTTCGGCCGTTTGGTTTGGATCGATGTCAATCTGCCAGGGACCATGGTGGGAAGCAGCACAGCGAACCAATTTACTATAGTAGTTTCCATTGTATTTTCCATTTTCCCTATATAACCCCAACATACTATAATATTTTCCATTGTGTTTTCCATTATCCCCATATGAGCCCAAAATTCTATAGTATTTTCCACTATATTTTCCATTATCCCCATTTTTTTTTATCCATTAAAAACACTTCCTGTGATGCCTCCTGCCTCGTTCATGCCACCTTGCCACATCTTGGGCACTTGAGAGCTGGGAGTGGCCTGGAAGGCCTTGCAGACCCCCAGAGTAGGTTTAGGGTTTAGGGTTTAGGGTTGAAGGGTTTAGGGATTAGGGTTTAGGGTTATATGAGGATAATGGAAAATAAGATGGAAACTACTATAGTATATTGGGGTTATATGAGGACCCTAAACCCCCTAAACCCCTATATTGGGGCTATATAGGGATAATAGAAAATAGAATGGAAAGAACTATAAGCCTAAATCCTAAGCCCCTATGTTGGGGCTATATGGGGACCCTAAACCCAAAACCCCTATATTGGGGTTATATGGGGATATATCTACTTTGTCTCTGAAAGCACTCCGTGCCTGCACTTTTGCTTGTCGCGACCTCCTACCCGACCTCCCATCTGCGGGAACCTGGGTTTATGGTTTAAGCATTTTAGGGTTTGGGTTTTAAGGATTTTAAGGTTTGGGGTTTAGGGATTTTAGAGTTTAGGGTTTTTGTTGCTGTCGCCGTGCACGCTAGTCTGCGCGCTTTGGCGCCGCTACCGAAGAAGGAAAACGGAGTAAGGATCTGGAAATCTCCGCATATATAACATTAGGACCCATAATTCCCACCCTCCTGCCAAGATGTTTTGCCCAAAGTTCCGGAAAGTGCCTCTGAGTTGATCTCTATCCAGTAGGGAATCTTACCGCCACGTCTTCTACCAGTGGACTGGATACAGTCCTTCAACCCAGGGCTAAAGACTACGTGATGAAGCGGATCACTGTGATTGGCCTCAAAAACCTGCTTAAGCATTTTATGCTGGAGCTTATGCAGGGTATGTGAGGGTTTGCGTGGGTGTCCGGCTCTTCGATATACCTCCACGTTGGAAATTCTGGAGTAGTAAGAAGCCTTAACTCCAACGATGCGCCTGCGGAATCTTATGTAATAGGCATCAATTTTCTTGATGTGTTTTTCCTGCAAGGTAAGGGCATCCAGGCCGTACACTAAGGTGGAGATAAAAACCGATTGAAAGATCTTGAGTTTTTCCCTATACGGCAAATTAAAATTCCAAACGAACCTAAGCTTTTTGTACGAGGTCTCCGCTATCCCAGCTCTATGCCTAAACGCCACCTCAAAAGGCTTTTCCCACGAGATAAGGGATCCTAGGTACTTAGCTTGAGTTGTGGTCGGGACGGGGGTGCCGTCCGAGAAGGAAATGGTGGGTGTGGGCCTTCTGGAGTCGATGAGGATCTCGGTTTTAGTCTGGTTGAGCTTCATTCCATAAGGACCGCTTGCGCCTCTAATTCTCGAAGAAAGGCCTGTAGCTGAGTTGTGGTCATGGACATTAGCAGAGTGTCATCAGCATATTCCAGGTCATATGTAGGTTTACCGACGGACCAGGTGTTGGTAGCCACATTAGTCTTAAGCAAGGACCAATCTAAATCTTCAAAAATAACAGTGAGAACAATAACAAAGAGGTAGGGGCTTAGAGGGCAACCCTGTCTGATACCGGAGCCTACTTTCCCGGTCGCCTGCGAACCGTCAATACCAGATGTAAAGAATGTGGGGTCACTGTAGATGGAACGTATGATTCTTAGGGATCGGTCCGATAATCCAAACCTTTGCAGAGCAATGAGCATGGAGTTGTGGTCAATAGAATCGAATGCCTGCTTCCAATCAAGCATTAGAAAATACATGGGATTAGAAGTCATCTCCGCCCACTCCATGGCTCGGCGCAAGATAAAGAGTGGGTGGGATGTGCCTCTCCACGCCCTGAATCCGTATTGGGTTTGCCTGAGCTGCTCGTCATGTTGTTTGGCGAGTCTAGCTTGCAGCATAGCGGCGAAAAGTTTATAAATAGAATTAAGCAGTGAAATAGGACGATAATTCGCGGGGTCCGTGTCCAATCCCTTACCTTTATACAACGGTACCACAATGGCTTCCTTCCAAGAAGCCGGTACCTCTCCGGCGCCCCAAATCTTATTGTAGAACTTAAGAAGTAGGAGAGAGTTGTGATCATCAAGCAATGTAAACAACTCATTGGGTGCTTCGTCAGGACCTGGGGCCTTATTCTTGAGTTTGGTGATTGCTGACTGCAGATCCTCAAAGGTAAAAGGGCGGTTGTCCCGAAGCTGAGACCTGATTTGGTGTCGTTACTTGAGGGTGGAGGTTGCTGCTGTAGCGTTGGCTTGGGGCTTCCACTGAGTGTTTTGAAGGTGGCCCCGAAAAGCTTCGTGAACCTTCGACCAGGGAACCGCGCGGTTGTCCACCACCAGGTGTCTTTTCCGACCCTGAAAGCCCCGTTTTTGGCTGCGTGCCATTTGCCACATTTCTTTCTGATATTCACTGTTGTCGGACAGCAACTGCGCATGTATCCAGTTAACGCGATCACGCTTGGCAGAGCGCTTGGCAGCGTTACGGAGAGATTTTGCGTTGTGGTCTTGGTCGGCCTCTGCCTTCCTAGCTTTAGCAAGAGCCTCTAGCGTAGCCTGAGTGATCCAGGGGCGCCTTGGACGCACCTCCTGTGGGGAGAAACCTGCCTAGAAGCCTCTGACAAACCTGAAACGGGATCAACACTAAAGGCACTGGGCAGTTCCGTGCGCTTAAACTCAGGCGGCAGCGAAGTAGTGCCAAAACGACCCAAGCTTTGCTTACCCTCCTCTGCGAGCCTGTCGGCCCTTTCATTGCCCTCATGTCCTGCGTGAGCCTTAATCCACGAGAGCCGGACCTTGATGCTACCCGCGCGTATGATGCTCTTAATATAATTGACGAGGGTCTTGTGGCTACGGGCCTTCCACTTGCCAGTGATGACATTAATAGACCATTGACTGTCAGACCGTATGGTGACGTCCTGCCAATTTTTGTCTATGGCCATGGTCAAGGCTTCTAGGATGGCCGTTAGTTCCCCAGTATTGTTGGAGCCTACCTGAGCCCCCCGAAAATGTAGACTGTCCGGGTCCGTAACTACTGGACCAAACGCCTCTACCCATTGTTCCTCTTCCTGATAACACCAACCCCATCCTGCAGGTGTGGTCTTGGAGCATCTGCCCCTTGAACCCGAACCATCAGTATAAACAGTCTTGCCTGGGACAGATCCATGCTCTGAGTTGTGGTCAGAAGGGGGTGACTCTTCTCCCCAAAATTCCCTCAGAATGTCATTAAAAGACTTAGCGTACGCTTCATCCTGAATGAAGTTCATTTTTGGGGGCTTCGGGGTTTTTTCAGATCTCGAAGACAGCTTGATCTTGATGTCAGTAACAAGAAGATAATGATCACTAGGAAAACCGGTACGCAGCTTAGACTTACAGGAATTAACAGAATTAAGCCACTGCTTTCTAGTGAAGGTATGGTCCAGTCTCTGAAAGTACACTGGGTCGACCTGGGGCAGAAGCTTGGGAGGTGGAAGGAGAGAATCCATCTCAAGATAGGATCTGACTTTGGAAGCGACCAAAAGAGCAGACTCCTCCATTGTGAAGTGGATTTTATCATAAACCTGCTGAAGGATTAAAGGATCTAACAGGAACTGCGACCAGTCTTTTGGAGGCGCGGCTTTATCCCTGTATGTGACGTGTGACAACATATTGGGTGTACGGAACGAAGCCACCTCCAGCATATCCTGCCTCTTCAAGAAGTTAATGCACAACGTTCTGTTTGAACCAGAGTTGTGGTCGATGTGTCTTGAACCCTTTCCATAAACAAACGGTCCAAGAACCCCTCCATCATGCTTATGCCTTGCTTGGAACCTAACATTGAAGTCACCCGTAAGATACAGAGGCTCAGGCAAAGGTATCTTAGAGATGCCGTCTTCCACTTCATCCCAGAAAGGAATTCTTTCTTCCTCCAAGTCCAAACCAGAATGCGGTGCATAGGCGCCTAAGAGGTGAATGTTGCCTCCCTGTTTCTTAAAACAAACATGGATTAGCCTGGGGTTGACTTGGATAACATCCAGTAGACGCGGGCGGACTTTTGGTGAAATAATGACCCCCAACTCCTGCATTCTTTTGTCGGTAGTTCCCTGAAAGAATAACCAAATACTGTTCAGACAAATATGAATAGTAGGAATACGATTTTGTCTCCGTGAGGAAGAGTACACCCAGCTTGTGCTCTTCCATCAACTGAATGGAGTTCTTAAGTTTGAGGGTGTCTGCGAAACCCTGAACATTAAGAGTACCAAAACGAATCCCCTTATCATACCATATTGGAGTTGTGGTCGAAAAGTTGCGTACCTTCCTACCCTTTCTCCTCCGGAACTTTTCCTGCCAGAGAAGGCTCTGGCGGAACCAGGCTGCTCTTGACTGAGCGGCTTGTTGGGGCCGGTTGGGAACCGGGCGAGGGGGGCCCAACCCCTTAACCCTAGCCTCATTGGCACGGCGCAGCCATCGGCGATAAGCCCTTCTCTGGAGCCTTCTCCGAACAGCCCCCCTGCTCATGCCTTGTGTTCCCAACCCTTGGGGGCGCTCTTCGTGGCTCCGTAGAGCTCCCGGTGCGCCTCTGGGAGGCGGTAGTCGGCATGTTTGGTGTATTAATTCTTTAATTCTGTGAATTCTGCGGCGTTTGGCTTTCTTAAAGAAAAATCGCCACTTGGGAGAAGAATTTTTCGCCTACGACCTGTCCTAACATAAGGCTTGGCGGAAGAGCTTGAGCTGTGAAACTGAGTTGTGGTCGGTGTATGGTATTCTGGAGCCTCATTCAAAGTTCTAAAGGAAAGTAACAAGTCCCTGCTATATTGAAAGGCAGGCGGGCTAATTGGGGGGACTAAGGTATCTAGTTGAAGAACCGCAACAGATTTGAGAACTGAATCCTCCAACTGAATTCTCAAGGTAGTGTTACCATTAATGGAATGCATCAATTTGTTCAAAGAGGCTTGCCTAACTAAATCCCAGCCTAGTGGAGTTTTGGTCCAGATCCTGGCGCAGACATCAAATCTGCTGTCGAAGCAGGTTGGAAAACCAAGCGAGATGCTGCCACAAAAGCTTGCACTTATAGCGGTGCTTCCTAAGGCGGACCCTGGCTCCTCCATGAAACATGTTAGGGGGACAGCTGAATCATGGAGGGAACCGGAAAAGTGGACAGCGTTTTTTAACTTTCAAATGTGTCCATTGGTTCAGGGTCACCTTGAAGCTTTGAAAGGCACTGATGTGGACAAAACTGGCAAAGTTGTGGTCCAATCAGGCAAGAAGAATCTATCCTCAGCCAGGGTGGGATCTTGAAAATTCCTGAAGGAACTTGTCAGGCTTTGCCCGTGGAGGGCTGACTCTTGCCCCTGCCCCTTCCTTTTGCAGGAGTTGTGGTCGAAGAGGGTGCTGCTGTGGAACCTTTGGCTCCCAGTTCCTGCACAATCTTAGCGGGAGGTGCCCCTTGATGAGTGGCAACGCTGTAATCTCCCACTTTCTTATCCTGGCACTGAAATTTGTCGCACATTTCGTCCCAGCTGAAGTAGATACTGTCTACAACCACAAAATCCAAGTGAAACGGAAAAGGCTCATAATAATTTGTGTGAGTGGCAGCACTTGACCAATGACGCTTACCTTTGCCAAGCTGGAGGCCTTTACCTCCTGGGCAGTCTGCTCGTGCCTTTGACACGGCAGCTGCTTCGGCCTGGTCAAGTTCATACTGAGCCCCCCACTGGATCTGGTTCCATTTCTGGGACCACAACGTTGTCTCAAGAGTTGTGGTCTCAGTTGGAGCCGACATGAGGATCTTTTCAAGATCCTTTGTGATCTCCAAACGGCCCTTGAATTCACCTTGATCCTCAAAGTAAAACAATCTGGCCCAGGCAACAATGTCATCTTTAAAATCCTGACCCTCAATTGGCTGCAGAAGGGTCAGGGTTTTCCACAACACAATGATTCTCATTGTTGAGTTGTGGTCTGGGGACGAATTAATGCAGGCCAAAATCACTCGAAGCGGCGATTCTAGTTTCCGTTGCCATTGAGGACTACAGGGGGCGATCTTGATGTGGTGCCCTTTAACCTGTGTCCTCTCATCTGTGAACACAGGACAGCCAGTGCTGCCGCCAAACTTTTCCAGTACCACAGAGCGTAGGTCGAATGCTCGAAAAGTGAGCAATGTCATCGTACTGTAGAAGTCTCCGCTGGCTGGCACAGTCACGGGGTCCGTCGCCAATGCCCCCAAGTATCTCTTGACCTCATGCTGGTTGAAGTCCGTCACGTAACCACGTTCGTGACAGAAAGTGTGGACCTTCGGCGTGTTCATGAGGATCCAGCCGATGAGGTACTCCCGGTCAACGGCGCCTAGGCCTTGAGGCCACCCTGTCGTCAACAGCTGAACTCCGCAAGCGTATTTCTGGGACAACCTGTTATCTGCAGACATCCACGAGAGCTCACGGCGTACCTGAAAAATTGAGTTATTCAAAGTCTTCAGGCCGGTCTCCAGCTGCACCACCAATGCGTACATTTCGGGCCGGATAACTTGTTCATGATACCCCTCATCGTATCAAAAAGCTCCCGGTTGTTCTGAACCGGCCTATCGAGCCATTGATTGACGGCGTTGTGGTCGCGAGGGTCGATGCCTAAGGCCGCCACTGTAACTTCCAAAGCCGCATCGCCCTGGATAGCAAAGGACTGGAGCAAGGAACCCGTGCCTGGTTCCTCCTCCATGTTCACGTCCTGTGCCGCCTCTGCAGGAGTAGCCGCCCCGCTTTGTGCTGGCGTTGGGGCACTACGCTTGTTTGTAGACTGCCTCCAGTAAAGCTCTTGCACTGCTTGATACTGCTGTCCTGCATGCGCCACCCTCGATCTTTCCAGCTGAAGTCCTGGGTTGGAGCTTCGGAGAAGCTGGTACTGTTCATCTCCACCCGCCATGGCTGGAGTTGTGGTCAGGGGCAAAGTGCACTCCTGACAAAAAACTTGCACAAGCCGGCGTGCACACCTTGCAGCCGAAGCACCTAGAGTTTAGGGTTTAGGGTTTAGGGATTTTAGGGTTTAGGGTTTAAGGTCCACACGTCCTAGCTCCAAGATCTGCAGAGTCCAGCAGTTATAAACCCTAAATAGTAATTTCCAATTTCTTTTCCATTATCCCTATATAACCCCAATACATCCCTAACACTACCCAAAGATACCCATATTTGTTCCCAACCATTTTTCTTCCACACTCCCACGGGCTTCCGGCCAATTTGTCCCACTGCTCCCCCATCTTGGTGCTTGGTGGCAGCTCAATCTGCAGCAGTCTGTTAGAGGTGCAGCTAGCGAATTTAATACTCCCTAAACGCTAAATAGTAGTTTCCATTTTATTTTCCTCTTTCCCTATATAACCCCAATATACTGTAGTAGTTTCCATCTTATTTCCACTCTCCCCATATAACCCCAATATACTATAGTAGTTTCCATTTTGTTTTCCATTGTCCCCATATAACCTCAATATACTATAGTAGTCTCCATGTTATTTTCCATTATCCCCATATAACCCCCAATATACTACAGTAGTTTCCATGTTATTTTCCAGTATCCCCATAAAAAAACCCTATACAACCCACACAACCCCTAGGACCCACCTCTTCCGTGGACACCAGGTGGTAGCCCCGATATTCTGGAGCCCCGCCTCGCCTCGGTGAAACAGGAATCATTGCTATTATTAGTCCTATTACTATTATTACAATTATTGCTATTATTACTCGTATTACTATTGTTACTGTTATTGCTATTATCTATAATTGCCATTATTACTGTTATTACTATAATTACTCGTATTACTATGCTTATTATTACTATGATTATTCTTATCATTATTACTTTTACGATTATTAGAATCGCAACCCCAAAGCCTCACACCCATAAGATAATGGAAAATGAAACTGAAACTACTATAGTATAATTAGGTACATATTGGGGTTATAATATAGGGATCAGGGAAAAGAAAATGGAAACTACCATGTAGCCCAGTACCAAAATGAGCGAGGTGTAGGCTTCAAGGGTTTAGGGACTTGCGAGTTTAGCGTTGATAGGCGAGATCCAGGGTGTAAGTTGGCCTTCCGGGTTTGAGAGGGAATATTGGGGTAATATTGGGATACTGGAAAAGAGAATGAAAACCACTATAGTATATTGGGGTTATATGGGGACCCTAAACCCTAAACCCCTATATTTGGGGTTATATAGGGATTACAGGGAATAAACTGGGGTATGCAGCTTGAAGCAAAACCGACAGGAAAGGGTTTAAGGTTCGGGGCCACCTCGCCACAAAAAAAAACACGCCCACACAATCGAGCGCATGAAATCCAAAGTAGGAACTGAATAGTAATAGTAATAATGGTAATGGTTGTAAAAACAATAAGGATAATGGTAATGAAAGTAATGATACTAATAATATTAGCAATAATGGTAATAATGACGCTCCTAAGGTCCGGGCGCATTGTATACATGCCGCTTGACCTACACGTCTGCAAACAAAGGTGAGCTGCTCATCGCAACCCAAGGGTTATATTGGGGTAATATTGGGATAATGGAACATAAAATGGCAACTACTAAAATGAGGTTATATAGGGATTACAGGGAATATGTTAGCGTAATATTGGGATAATGGAAAAATGGAAACTACTATAATGGGGTTATATGTGTGAGTTTAGGGTTTAGGGTTGCATCGGAGCAGCATGGTGGTGATCCCAGAAAATTCCACGCGGTCCCCTTTTTGGCCGGATGCCAGGACTAGGGCATCTGACAGTACTCATACTGTTGATACGAAAAATCCACTATAGTACCATTACTCCCAAGGTATAAGGTTCTCAGGGTCGTGCAGGATTTTTAGTATCCACCGTAGCTTCCTATTGCATATGACATAAAACCCTGCGGGTATTGGGAGGACACGATGTTATCTTGCTTAAGGAATTGACTCCAGATGTCCATAGGTTATATAAATAAAGACACACACACAAAATATATTAGGATACATAAGGGTAATATGTGCTAATACAATCATAATGCATCACCATTCAAGAATCCAAGCGAGCATCAGCGACAGGATGTGGAAGGCAGCAGCAACACAACGACCAACAAAAAAACATAAACAATGTTGGCCGGTTACAATTTCCGGCTCAGTGGTCTACAATGACAAATTGCTCTCTTCAAACACCCTTGGAAAAGGATGATTTCCTCAACAAAAAAAGGATTTTCTCAGAAAAAAACGGCTGCGCCTAGCAAAAGATTGTGCCGGAAATCGACTACCTTACTTCCTGGGAAAGTCGAAAAACCGCCAACTAAAGGCTGGTGTGCGTAGCTTCTGTGAAAGGCCTCGGAAAGAAAACCATGTTTTAAGGAAAAAAACACTTCTTTCCTTGGGAAAAGACGGCGCTTTCTCCAAAAGATGTGCTTCACATAAGCAATCTTTTTTCAAATGAAGCGCTTGACAAGCTGTTTGCTTGAGACCCCACTCAGAAAATTATTTTGCGCAGCCCCACTAGCTTTGTTTGCTTCTTTTTTTCCGTTGTGTGTTGGTACTGGCCCACATTTCTTTAGCTAGCGTCTCCAGTTAGGTTGCACATGGGAGTTTGAACAACTAGCAGGCCCCAATAAACCCCAATATCCCATGATCCCTATTTCGAGGACTCCCAAAAAGAGGCTCCTAACTTTCGGAAACCCCCAAGCAAAATCAAAACCCTTCGTGGAAATGATGGAAACATGATTGGCTTTGAAGAACTTTGATTGGAGATTTAAAGATAAGCGAAAATCTCCCAAAAGAGCAGGTCAGCTATCCTCGTTGGAGCCGACTAACTTCACTTGTAGAATTGAGCACCCTCCAGAAATTGGCGGAACCCTTAACTGGTTGAACTTAACGTCCATGTCGAATTGAGGACCTTCCAAAATTCGGCGGAATGCTAATGCACTCCAAATAATGTTGATTCAGCTGTAAACCTTTGCTTGCAGACGTTGAAGAAATTCGCGGAATCTGAGTTTATCAAGAAAGAAGAGTTCTGAACTTATTCGATTTCTGATTGGAACTTGCAACACAACGAGGGTATACCATGGCGCAATGAAATCGAAAATGACGAAGCGTTGATTCATGTTCATTTGTTTTTGAGTTTAAAGATATTCCGCAAAGTGATGTAACCATCATTCGCTTTGATGCCATTGCTTTTTTTTCGATAATGGCGTTGCGTCACTTCAACATTCATTAACCAAATCCAAGCACTTCGGGAACATGTGCACTTGAGCACAACATGAAACATCCATCCTTTGATTTGAGCACATAGACATAGGCCCGGAACAACAGGACCCTACTACATCAAGGACCCAGCGAGTGACCATCATGTTTTGTCTCATACCTAAAGCCATAAACTCACGTCGTCAAGTGCAACTTCTACATCATCCCATGACATCTCTGCATGATTCCTGCAACCTCACTCGCAATTTAGTCAAGTACAGCTCACAGGGGCTATAGTCTAAACTTTGCGTATCCCCGTAATAACCCCTATAGTCGTCCCCAATGTATTTCCCTATATATCCCCTTCAAGCAGTTTAGACTATAGCTCACATGGGATGCCTTGATGGTGGGCATCACAACCGCTGTCACTTCCGAGTCAGCACCCAGCTCAACGCTTGACAGCCTGGGTTCGTGAAGGCTGGTTGTGGATTCCAGGGGTTATACTGGGGTTGCATTGGGTGATGTAGGTGTTATATTATATATATGGGTTATGTCAGGGTTATATACGGATTATGACAGAGAAAATGGAAACTACAGGGATTGTAGTAGGATGATGGGGCTTTTACATGCCCGAGCAGCTTTGTATGGCGACTTATGAGGCATTACGGCGTTGTGGTTGCAGTAGTTCTTCGGCAAAACGCGTGCTCAGTCAAAATTCCTCAGATATGCATAAGATTTCCTACTCAGAATGATGACCAGCTTCAGATTCGCCATAGAAGGGAGCGTTCCACTTCCAGCAGATCGCATGGCTGGGCTTCCAACTCTGCAGCATCATCCAACACCTGTCATCATTTGGAACTATGCTTTTGCATTTTTGCTGTTTCTAGCTAAGTGGATGTTCGCAGCAGATTCTGCTGGAAACTCCTCAAAGTAGAAACTGCATCTGAAGATTGCAGATCACTCCGAGAGCAAACCGTGCCATCGGAGGATCAAAATGTGCACAGCATGCCGGGGAAGACGAATATGCCAGGGGTAAGAGCAAAGAAAGCTGAGTATGGGAATTGAGAATTGCAAAAGCGAGAGTGCTTCGAGGATCTCCTGACAAAATTCGCCCCTGTGACTCCAAACGTGAAGAACCTTTTACAGCACTATGGCAAATAATGGACAATACTGCCAACGTGCCTTAAGGTGTGTGTGCACGCACTTTTACATCCAGAAACGTAACTACAGGTCCAACACCCTGACACACCTGCGAAACTTCTCTGGTGATTGATGGAGCTGGTCAGGCCCTGTGGTCCTCTGGCTTGGAACTCTCCATAGAGGAATCCCAAAAACTGTTTTTTGAAATCTACATCTCTGCTTCTTCGACCCCGTGGAAGAGTCTAAGAGATGACCTCAGTATGAAATCCCAAAGTTGACTAGAACTGGTACAGGGTTCAGGGTTTAGCAGAGTTTGTAGTAGTTGTTTCTTTGCATTTTCTCTTCCGTTATCCTTACATAACTCCTATATACCTCCTATATAGTTGTAGTTTCCATGTTCTTTTCTATCATCCCCATAGAACCTGTATATAGTAGTTTCCATTTTGTTTTCCATCATCCCTCCATAACCAAACTCTCAACCAAGTGGGGCAAGGATCGCCTTCTGAGGCTTCAGGGCTGGGCCCAAGTCTTGAGATTGCGACGTTTGGTCAGGAGCCAAACATTCCTCACCCAAAGCCTTTTTGGGGCTCCCATAAGAAGGATTATAATGTATTAAGCTGAATACATTGGGGCCCCCCATGTATGGAAGCTACCATTTTGGTTCTGTGGACTCCTAAGAGTGACCTGCTCTGAAATGATTTTACCAAAAAAGGTGGCTTATGCTGTCTGCAGGCAGCCTTGCATACAAATCACCTCTTCAGTCCAGGAAATTTTGCTGGCCGATTCATTTGAGCTATAGTCTAAACTCCTAGTATCCCTCTTAATAACCCCTATACTAGTCCTCTATCTGTAGAATCTCCTATATACCCCGCTATACTCGCCTATATAAATCCCCCTTTAAGGAGTTTAGACCCGGAACCCTAAACCCCATATGATCCCTTATCGAAACCCCCTTTAAGGAGTTTAGACTACAGCTCACATTAAACCCTAATCCCTATAAACTACCCTTGAACCCCAGTTTCCATTTCATCTTACGCTATAGCTCACTCTGCTTTGCTCGCAAAGCTGTGAATGAAGTGAACCGCAGTAGGGAGAGCCGCATTTGCATGAGGTTCAGGTTTGATGTGGGTTTAGGATTTAGGGTTTCAGGGTTTAGGGTTTAGGCACTTGTTCTCAGCAGTGGCGGAGCAGTGCGCCATAATCTGCATGTGTATATGTATATATAAATGCGTATACCTACCTGTTTGGGGATTTCCCAAAATTAGGTGTACCTTTTGAGGTCCCCATGACAAGGAGGATTGTAATGCTTTGGCGTCTATTATGGGGTCCCCCTATTTGGGGAAACTACCATCTGGTTGTTCGCAGAAGTATGACAGCTGATGCCTGGCCTGCCCGTTCACGGAAATCTTTGTTTGCGCGTATGGCAGGTCCAATGCCGCAGCGGCAGCTTCTGCAAGGACTGCCCCAGTGCCGTTGGCTGGGACCTCGCAGGATCATACGTGTAGTGTGCAAAGACAACGAGTTGGTGGTGGCATGCAGTGGACCACGTATCAGAAGCGTGGCGGGAAGACATGAGTCATCACAGGTTACTAGGGCGAAGCCAACTAAAGCGGTAGAGACGTGGGTGGTTGTCAAATTTATGGGTCTCTTTTTGGATCCCTAACCTAAGATTTAGGGTACCCAAAAAGGGACCATAATTTTGACAACCACCCACGTGTGTTCCTAGTTGATGCAACTGCCGGACAAGGT
>CAJNIZ010036424.1:0-11559 GCA_905231905.1 Symbiodinium pilosum | reverse complement strand
TTTTGGGAAACTACCATATGATGATCGGCATCTCTCCTCAAAGCTGAGTGTTGCTGTGGACACTGGTGGATCGTAGGAAAATCCCTTCCTCTGACTTCCTCCTGCTAGTACTGCTACCATTTGTTATCATTGCTCCTTCTACCCTACTAAACTATTTATGCTGCTACCCCTTCTACTTCCACCCAACCCCACTCCTGCTTGACGATGACTACGTCTGCTGCTCTGGTGGTGGCGACGACTACCAGCACCAGCACCAAGCACCAACACCCACCCCACCCCAACCCCCCACCCCCACCCCCACTATGACTGCGAGAATACAACCATCAACATTTGCAGCTGTTACATACGCTATTTGTTCCAGCCAAGACCCCCCTAGAAGGATGCCAGAAGGCCTGGCATCAACGAGTCATCCACCCCGTAGATTCTCCTGGTTGTTGGAGCAATGGAGTCCAAAAACATCTCTAATCCCTATAGTTTCCAATTTTCCATTGTCCCTATGTAACCTTTCTATATACAATTATATACCCTATAATCCCTATAAAACCCTATATAACCCCTAAACATGTGTGTATACATATACATATATATATAATGCCTGCCAAGCAGACCGTTCTTCATGCGCCAAAATTCTACCGAGCTGCGCTTCAGAATCTGGCGCTTCTCCGAAGTCTTTATCCTGATGCTGCGAGCACATATAATCCAAAGGTCCATGTGAATTTCCATGTTCTTCGCTATTCTTTGGGATGCAAGGACTATTACTACCATTTCTGCTCAAATTACGATTAGAACTATTATTACTGTTATTGATATTATTATTATGATTACCATTTTGTTGGTATTTTAATTACTACTATTACCATTTTTATTACCAGTATTACTATTATTACTATTATGATTATCACTATTATAACTAGTAATACCATTGTTAAGATTGTTAGTATGATTACTATCATTACTTACTATTGATACCACCTATATTAATCATTGCTACTACTAATAGCTTTACTATTACTACTATTATTTCTAGTATTATTATTATTATTACTTAACTACATGCCAAGCTGGGTGGATGCGTCCGTGCTTGCCCGAGCCCTGCCTTGTCATTTTCTAGCAGCTCATCTAGCCTGCCACTTCTTCACAGCTTAACGGTTTAGGGTTTAGGGTTTATGGGGGGTAGTATAGGAATAATGGAAAAATGGAAACTATTATAATCTGATAATATATTGGGGTTATAGAAGGGAGTATGAGAACATATTGCGTAGGGCTTATATAGGGATTATATTCGCTTATTCCCTACGGAGAACTAGTAAGGTTGTGTCTGTTCCACGACTATTACTACTATGAGTACTATCATTCTTATTGCTACTGCTAGAACAGTTACCATCAGTACTATTATTATTGCTATTATTACTTGTATTTCTCGGAGCTTTGCTGTAAATTGAATGGCAAGCATGCAATGACTGTGCCGGGTCTGACATACCAATCTTGCATACCCTGTTTCACAGGCCAGGACTACGACACGATCTTCTCCTGCACTTGCCGTTGGATGCAAGTGTTGCTCCAGGACACACTCACTTTTGCTTTGGATCTTGCAGTTGCAATCTTTGACACAGGCAAAGCTGGTCCTCAGCTAGACTGCGGTCGGTTTTCGTCTTCTTCAGAACGAAATCCTTCGCTCCCGCCCTGATCATGTCAAGGATCATCACAACCACTTTCGCGGTCAACATCTCTCAGATGTGCTCTGGCAGCTACAATGCTACAAGAAGCCTGGGAACTTTCTTCCAGCTGGTGGGATCCTGTCGGCATCGCCGCCACATTTCAAGGAGCTCCTGCAGGCTGGCATGATGCAAAACGCTGCACTCTGCTGGTGGTAGTATTTGAGTAGTTGATGTGGTAGTGACACCATTAAAACCAAGTATAATGACAATGATAACAAGAGTAATTACCAACTCCTATAATGTCACAAACAGTAGGAGTGGTAGGAACAGCAATGGCAATCCAAATAGCAATAAGGAGAATAGTGGTAGAGGATTCGTAGCAATCGTAGTTTAAAAAAGCAGCAGCTTCTACGGTGCCGCCGTTACTGCTGCTGCTGCTACTACTCCTCCTACTACAACTCCTAGCCTGACTCCTACTCCTACTGCTGCTGCTACTGCTGCTGCTATTGCTAAGGCTGCTGCGATTTCTTTTTCTTTGTTCTAGTAGTACTACTAGAAGTAGTTGCTATTCCAGAAACGGCAGGTTCGCCCGGCACTTTGTAAAGTTCAGGCTGCTGATGATGTTACAATCGCTCACTTACGGGAGGCGCATGCGCAAACTATTCTCCATCTGCCTCGTCACCCCTTCTGCCGGGACATCCAAGAGAGCAAATGGCACCCCGCGCAGCCTCCAGGGCCACATCTTGTCTACTGTCACTTAAAACAACAATCCAAGCAACAGGACCTCACCCAGCGGATGTGCAGGTGGCAGATGCATGGGTCGGCTTGGGGGGAACGAGAAGGCATTCTCCGGCTTCTCCATAAACCTGGCAGAAGCGCACTTCGGGAGGAAACATCACAAGGTACAGCCGGGCTGACCCCTCTTCTTGTCCCAGCCTCAGCGGTGGTGGTCCGCATGAGCAGCATTAGCATTTGGTGCGCGTGACACAGCCTGGATGCCGAGAGCGCTGCGCTTGGTACGCCCGCTTCGTCTCCAATCGCCTAATGCTCTGGCAGAATGCTAGGCTTGGAACTAAGCTCAGCCAAGCAACCATTAACTCCTCCTAACGTATGTGGACTACACTAACTGGATCATCTTGTATGATGAAATTAGTCACATGGGGGACAAATGCAGGAAACAAGACGCAGATTGTCCGGGCTCTGCACGCTGCATACTCCGCATTCCACTTGATGCATTCCTGCTCCCAGTTGGCAATCGCAGGCAGCCTGGTAGGAAGTGAGCAAAATCACTCCATAAGTGAACAACTGCAACCATGGAATCAGGCGACAGCCTAGCATGCGTGGAAGTCACTACGCTCGTGATCACGAAACTCAAAAGGTACAAGAGCTTCCCCCGCGCTCCATGCTGAACCCCAAACCTCAAACAGTCTAATCCTCCAATCAAATTTTCTGTAATCAGTCTTTGTTGGTCTTCTAGCCTTGTTGTTTCCTTGGCCCAGAAACACATCAAAAGGCTCATGCAGTACAGTGGCAAGAAGTATCTTCTTGCCCTGAGCTCATTCTCCAGGAAAGTCAGCCGAACCGCCTGGAAGGCTGCAAGGAGCTTTGCGATGATCAGACACGTTCAGGGCACAGCCTTCGGCGTGAGCTCGATGGAGATCTTATCCTCCAACGTCAAAGCGACCTCACAACAACAGAAACACCGCGCCATAGCAGTTGCAAGTCTTAAGCTACGCCGCCCTCTGAGTTTCCTGCGGCAGAGTTCCGCTGGCCGGCAGGACGCTCCCACTGCCAGGCAAATACAGGTGTGATCTTGCTGGTAGACGGAGGCATGCACAAACAATGCCCGGAATCACTGTAATTGCCCTTGCTCCAAATTAGACATTGGCAAGCGCCCCAGCATCCCTTTCAACTGCATTAGGACGACCACTTTGCAGGCACGAGCGCAGTAGAGAACATGACCGGTGCGATATGAGTAACACCTGATGACATACAGAGATCACAGAAATACTCGCGGATCTTTGCAAATGCATTTACGCAAACTTTGCTACTGACCCCTCATGAGGTGATTTCCATCCTCGATTCTGACATTGGAAGTGTTTTGGAGGTGGACATTCCGGCTGATTCAGCCCGGCTGGATGAAAAACCACATACGGCGCAGAATCTGGACGTCACATATCTGGAATACTGATGAAGTATCCTCTGCTTTTGGTACGGCCACAGCCACGAACAGCTACACATGGACGACATGGCAAAATGTCTAGACTGGCAAGCAGCACCTTCGAGAGCTCTTGCGACAGTTCCTGTCGCTCCAGCTTCTCCCAGCCTCTCATGTAGAAAGCAGTCTTGCAGCTTGGCACAGATGAGTTTTCTGAGCGAGACAAATGACCTCCATCAAACTAACAACGCAGGGCTTTCCAGGACTCCAACGTTGCGCCAGGCGGTCGCGTTGCTCCCGCAGGCGCCTGCTGTGCACCAGCTTACAGGAAGCTGAGACATCATTCTGAACAAATAGGGCATGGACGCAGAGCATGCTCTCCAGAATCTCTGCAGCTTTCTTGCCTGCCAGCAAGCATCCGTTGAACCCTGTACGGTTTTGTGTGAAGCCATGCAATTGATGCAAACTGCCTGGAACGCGACATTCCTCAGAACAGGTGCGCATCATCCACACTCATACGAGGCATAGATCACGATAAGCTGCAAGTCACATCATGACATACCACTCCGCTGTCATCCCATGAGTGCTGGAACTTAAGCAACTTCGAAGCACGCAGCCATAAAGAGATGGCCTGCTGTCCATACTACATTCCACTGACAGCCTTATTCAGCCACAGGGCTTCAGGGCGAAGATGACACGTCCAGCCACCTGCAAACTGAAAACTTTCGCTGGTTGGCACGGCAGAAGCCTTTACTTTAAGCAACAGGTGCTGCTCCCGCCTGCCAGTTGCGCAAAGCTTGATAAACCTTGTGAACGGGAAGAACTGTCAATTACGTCTGGGTCTCAGCCTTCGTGCGTGGTGGAAGGCAGCTTTGGGCCCAGACTTTCTTTGCGTTGGCTTTGGCTTTGGTGATATTTCTCTTCATCTGCAGAACGAAAAAAAAGCTCTGGGTGCATTCATGTGCTCTCTAACATCTTGAAGGAATGTGCAGAGGTGTCTGACGCCATGATGCCTTCATGGAGGCCACATAGCTGGTGAACAGCCTGTCAGCTGCGAAAGGCATCGTGACAGAAAGATTTGCTGAGGTGGGAAGGGACCCCGTGGTAGACACCGATGTACTATAATCCTTAATGTAGGTACCCTCAAATTGGTACCCCTCATTTTGCAAAAGTCCCACATGAACCTGAGGTCGGCATGGGGCTAGGCTATGGATAGCTTGTCAAACACCATGGAGCTATGCCATCCTACTTTGGAGACCGCCTTAACTAAAGGTTGTCTCCAATACATTAAAGGAAAAGTTTGTGTGGGAACTATCAAATCAGGGACCAACATTTAGGCAACCCTTCTACTTTCAACGACCAATTCTTGCCAAAGCATTTCTTGACCTTCAGCCATATCATTCAGCAGTGAGATAGAGGCAGCAGAGCCATTGTTGGCCTGGATACCGCAGGGCTCTGGACCACGGTCTCCATCCTCATGGCCTTCAAGCAAGGTAGTGCTGACCAAACAGCTCCCCCTGCCCCCATTTCCCACAGCCTCCTTCATTTGAGAGCCCGTGAGCTTAGACCTGCAAGCCACTCGGCGGGACAAACACCATCTGGGAGATCTGCAGGCAACACCGATGCCTTTTGACCAGAAGATTGTCAGCGTTTCCCTTCAGGTACTCCACACCTCATTACCAGGGTCGGGTGGCACACTAGCTCAATGCATTGCCCTGCGAGGGAGCCAGAGGCTGATTTAAATACAGCCCCTGACGCTCTAAGACTGGGATCTTTCTCTGCTTCTCGTCCTCACACAAGGCGAAGCTACGAAGCTGCTCGCTTTGAAGCGTAAATCTCCTGCTGAATCTGCCGCAAGAAGCCAACAGCCCAAATGAGCCTCAGAGTGAAGAAAGCTTTCGGATTGCAATCTGCCAGGAAAACACTCATTCGGATCCCTGTTGAGGAAGTCTTCAGTGACCGACGTGAACCACTTCGCAGCCGGAAAATCCCTGTCACCGACCGCATGTAACCACAGAAAGGCCAACCTTTCGCATCTTGAGGCTCTGAAGCCTGCTTTCGGACTTCAGTTTCGCCTGCATCTTGCGGCTCTCCACCTCGAAAGATGCATCATGGGCCACACAAGTCCATGTGAGCTATAGTCTAAACTCCTAGTGCCTCTGTGATACTCCCCTCTATAATCCCCTATATAACCCCCTTTAAGGAGTTTAGACAGAAGTCCATGTGACATTTTGTCAGAACGGAGGGCCCTGCTGCTTGCTTTGCGTGCTGCTCTTTGCGATCGATCTCCTGCAGGAATGACCACGGCTGTAAGACGGGGCTGCTTGGAAACTGCATTCTCTAGCAGGACACTTTCAAGGTCCAATCCTCTTTGAGCGCATCTGCAGCTTCCTGTCCATGCAATTGAGACTTACAAGTGAGATGTAGCCGAAGCTGACAAAGACACAATGCCTCTACCATCCGCTCACGCTGGCTCTGATACAAGCGTCTGCCTCGGTGCTCGACTCTTACAGGCCTATCAGCTTTGAGCTTTCCCAGAACTTCCAGTCAAAATGTCTGCTTCATCGGTCGGCTCTCAGGTCTCAACGGTATGACCTCTCCTTGCGAGAATCACGAGAAGATCATTAAATAACAGCTATGTATCTATGTATGTACATATATGCACATGTCCTTATCCAGATAGAGGGGAAGTAGAGTTTTATGCACATACATTCATGTGTATTGATGTATGTACACATTGCCCAACACTTCGGTGCAAGTTGAGTTCCAAGGAGGTTCAAACTCACCCATATACATGTATATGCATATATATATATGTATATATATATAGGGATAATAATGTTATATAGTGGAGAAAGGAAAAGAAAATGGAAACTACTACTCAGGGTTTTGAAGAATTGACTTCATGTCTTGAATTGCCCCAAAAATAGTGGCCCCGACACTGGAACACACGGCCCGAAAAGGTTGATGATATGGATATGCTTTCTTGTGTTTTCTTCTTGGACTTAGATAAGGACTGGTCGGGAGTGGTCTCAACTGGTGGGGGGGAGGGGGGCTGGCAGCAGAACGACCACTCCCAACCACTACCGCCAACTCTGCAGGACCTAAGTGCTTATGAACCCGTGTAATGGCAATAACAATTATAGTTGTAACAATAGCAAGAATAATGAAAATAGTAATCATAATCACAATATTTTCAGCCGACCGCATGGTGTTTCTGCCATTAAGCCCGGAACCCATAAGGGCCTTTGGTCATCATAACCCAGCACATGTTTCTATACATCGAAAGCTCTTTACGTTAGAGACTTATCTTCAGCGTACAGGGAATTTATGAAGTTATGCATATATATATATATATATCTCTCTCTCTCTCTTTCTTTCTTTCTTTCGTTCGGGCTATGGGAGCAGGGTGAACCCGCCCCCGGGCTTCGCCGCCCAGCCCGTGTTGGGCTGATAGGATCTCTCTCTCTCTCTCTCTCTCTGTCTCTCTATATCTACGTGTATATATATATATTATGTATATATATATATACATGTATGATACCCATGTTTGGGTTGTCTGCTTATCTGCGCATCCCACGTGACGGATCCAATAGATTCCAATAGTTAAGACGAAATCAATAGATAAGAAAAATATTCAGAAGGTCCTCTGCAATTGCTGCAATTCGCTCTTTGCGATTTGCTGGCAACCATATTCGAATGGCCTGCCGAACAGTACAGACGCGCTGCAGCTGCTCACTGCAACAAGAACTCACACGTGCACCTCCGGAGTTGTGTTGCGAACGACCAAGGTCTGCGAAGGCTTCCTTGCTTCCATTGTCTTTACGGAAATTGTAGTTTCCCAGACTTAGGGGTACTTTTTGGGGGTGCCCATAATAAGACTATAGTATATTGGGGCCCCCCTAATTTGGAAAACTACCAAATTTGCCTGTGCACATGGTAAATTGAGCACTCTACCTCGGCGCTATGCCACTTGATGGCAACCGGGCCTCGAATGCGGAGTCAAAAACGAGAAGCAACAAATTGTTTGGCTGCAAAAGGCATCAGATACAATGCTAGGGATATTCAGGCAATCATTCATCTGAGAGATACCAACTCACGCCTTGTTGATGCCTGTTTGCATTTGTCAACTGTGCCAGAAAAATCACGACTTCACACCCTGGCCTGGGCCCTACTAGTTGCAGTCGGCCAGGGTATGGCACAGCACTGAAGACCGAGCTGAAGTTGGATGATTTACCATGTCTTCGCAGTTTGACAAGACACTGCGGTGGTATACCCAGGTGGAATATTCAAATGTGCGGGCGCACGCCCTGCAAACTACCGGATATCCCCGCCTCATCCCGAGCAGTCGCCACAAAAATCCAGGGGCCCTAAACCCTAAACCTCTAAACCCTAAACCCCTAAACCCTAAACCCCTAAACCCCTAAACCCTAGACCCTTGGCGCCAAACCAGTGGGGGCAGCTCTGGCTCGATGCGCCTCGCATACTTGTAGGCCTGCAGCACAATGGGACACTAAGCACAGCCCAATGAAGGCTCTTACAGGCTACAATTAGTTTAGGGTTTAGGCTTTAGGGGTTTAGGGTTTAGGGTTTAGGGAAGAATCCCTATATAATATAACGATAGTGGAAAAGAAAATGAGACTACTGTAGTAGATTGGGAAAATATGACGATAATGGAAAAGAAAATGGAAACTACTATATCATGTTGGGGTAGTATAGGGATAATGGAAAAGAAAATGGTAACTACTGTAATGGGTCATTTAGAAGCTAGGTAACCTCTGTATACCCATGTTTTCCATTTCATTTTCCATGCAAATTTCCATTTGATTCTCCATCATTGGGATAATATGAGCCCTAAACCCCTTAACCCTAAACCCCATTAATCCCCTCTTCCGCCCTGGCTCGCGGTGCCTGCAGCCGCTCGGCCAGACGTTCCTGCGCTTCCCGCATTGCCTCGTCGCCGTCATTGTCTGCCTCACCTGATTCTGCCATTCTATAGTATAGTATTTGGGGAAATATAGGAATAATGGAAAACATGGAAACTGATTCTTATCTTCCATTACCCCCAATATACTATAGTAGTTTCCATTTTCTGTTCCGTTATCCCTATATTACCCCCAATATACTATAGTACTTTCCGTTTTCTGTTCCATTATTCCTATATTACCCCACTATACTATACTGTAGATTCTTCACTTCCTAGCATCTCCCATCAACTTCATGGGAACCCTCGCCTTCAGCTCCCATTTTTTGGGCCTTGCCCCCTGCTAGTAGATCACCTCATGTGCGTGGGGCATCGAAAAGGAGCTGAGAGCAAAGTAGAACTGAGCCAGTTTCTGAAGGTCGGTTTCTTCTTCGGAGACTGTCGTGGATCGAAGCCCTGGCATCACAGCTTTGTGGTCCAGGTTCCCAATTTCTAGGCTGCCAGCAGCTGTTTGACGCAAGCGAGCCCTTCGGTGAAAGGAACCACAGGCCCACTGATGCCCGAGGCAAAGCTCAAAATGTTCCTAGACTTTCCAGATTACTCTGACCGTGGATGAGCTTTAGTGCAAAGCCTCGTCTCTTTCACACATACAGCGTCGACCCTAGACTGAGCATGAAGAAGCTGCGCTGACTCTTGACATCACCGTGGTAACGTGACCAACTGTCGCCCGCTCTTTGGTTTTTCCAATACAGCTGCTGCAATTCTAGCCCGGCCTCGAACATGGTCTTTACCTCACCCAGGGCACTGGTCAGCTTGTCAATATCCTTGACCAGCTTGCCCTGCAACGTTCTAGGAGGACCTTTGCTGCAAGTTGCAACCCTTCGGCCTGATCTACGAAGTCCGTGCGTCCTGGCAGAGGCTCGCAGCTTGCACAGCCACACCCAAAGGCGCAGCCACTGCCTGCGACGACAGCACCAGACCTATGAGCTCGAGCCAGGCCAAACATGGTGCTGCCAGCACGTACCTGGCAGTGGCGGGCATCAGGAGCAGAGGCCTCGAAATCTCCATGGTTGGGCACATTCTCCGAGGATGCTTTCGGAGAAAGCCCGTGCAGAGCGCTGTCAGACCTAGGTAATGAGTGCATCTCGGGAAGGGCCTGGAACCCTTTTCCGAGCTCCGTGCTTCGACTTTCGAAGCAAAGCCTTGACATGTGCAGGTGAGCCGCAGCATGGATTGAAGCGGTTCACTGGTGAACTGGTAAGCTTGCAACCGGACCAGTGTTTGCCATGTCATTCTTTACGGTGGACGCCTGCAGATTAGCCAGTAAGAACGTTGGGCTGAGTTCAAAGCCATGTTCTAACCGCCTGCTGGAACCTGGAAGGAGTCCCTCCCCAGCCATCTGTAAAGACCATCTCCTAGCACAGACTGTGTCAAGCTGATTGACAAACACCATAGGGCACCACTCATCCGGCCTCCATCGCTGTAGGGGACGGGCTAGCCACACCTTGCCTCGGTATAATGCTGTGGCAATGTGCCTCTCCCGTCATGCGCCCCAGATCGCTTAGGCTTTTATTGCTGAGCCTCTGGCTTGGGCGTGCTGAAATACATAGTCTGCGCATGAAGTCGCAAAGCCGACACCTTGTGCTCACAAAGATTCCTATCCTCCAGAACTGCAGCGATGGCTGCTAAGGGCACAGCCCCCGATAGAGGCCGAATTGTTGGCAACCAGCCGGCAGATTTGGACTGCGCAAGGGTCAGAGCCAATGGAGTTGGTTGCGATGCCTTGGGACCTGGTCCATCAAGTTGCAACAGCGTTTTGTTTGCAGCCGGCTGTTTGAGGCGCTTGCTGTCGACTTCCTCCAAAGGAGGTGGAGCTTCCATGGCTAGGACTGCATCTTCAGACAAAGCATGCGCACATGGGTTTTGAAGTTCTGGTTCATTCGGACATCATTTAAGCTTAACCAAGCCTGACGTCGCTACTCCACTACTGAGCCGTGCAACTGGTTGCCCTGTAGAGGCTCCTAGGACTTTCATGTTGCTTTCCATGTGTGCGATGCAAGCAGGTTCAGACGGATGACAGCACGCGGTAGAACCTATAAAGTGATGCTTTTTGACGGGAAGCAAGCCTGACCTCAAATCACTTCATCAGCGCAGCCTTTTTGATGCATGCGGTGGTGGGAGCTAGGGCAAATCGCTGCGAAAATCATCCAACCACCCCCACGCTAGCTTACCCTAACCAGAATCTACAACACACCGTTATTCAGGAGTCGCAGTTGCTGATTTTTGCATGATCCTATAGCAACTGTGAAATAAACGCCTGTGACAGATAATCAATCAAGTCAGCACGGACATGTAAGTCGTCTACTAACCTAAATGCCTTCTTGCCTGGTCACAACCCAGCACCAGAGCTGAATATGATATATATATATATATATATCTATTAGTTTCCATTTTCTTTTCCATTATCCCCATATAACCCAATATACCCCTAATATTAGACCAATATAATCCTACCATTGTCTACATGTGACATGTCCAGGCCCCTTTCAGGCTCACGCCATTTCAGCCTTCACCTTCTCGGCAAACATGTCAAACCACTCCTGACACCAAAAGCGTCGCGAGCAAGGGCCTGCAAGAGTGATCAGCTGCAGCCTCGTAGACAAGCGAAACTCCCGTCTGCAGCTTTGAGTAGAGGAGCTTCCCAGTGTTCAGGTTGACAACCTGAAACAAGAATAATAATAGTAGTAGTAATAGTCATAGTAGTAGTAGTAGTAGTAGTAGGAGGCGCGCTTAGTGTATTTGACGACCCGTTATTCTGG
>CAJNIZ010036413.1:52689-67790 GCA_905231905.1 Symbiodinium pilosum | reverse complement strand
AGGGTTTAGGGTTCAGGGGTATGCTAGGGACCTAGGGGTGTATGGGGAGAAGGATTATGCGGGTCCATGCAAGGGGTTCTACAGGGACCAGCATGCGAAAATACAAAACATATGGATTTTGCTCAGACATGCTTGCATGGTTATAATGGCTTCAGAGTTTAGGGTATCGAGCAGGGATTGTATAGTGGGACATAACATACATAGGAGTTATACAAGATATTGAATATTGCGGCCGCATAAGTTTTGGGAGGTTGCGGTCTTGGGGCTTGGGGATTTGGTCGTTTGGGCTTCGGGGATTAGGGCTTGGGAATTGGTTTGCTGTTCAGTAGACACTTCCTAATGCTGGCATCCTAAGCCCGGAAGCCTAAGCCCTAAATCGGTGTGCTCCATGTTGCAATTGTTTTCTCTATCGCCTGCAGCAACGCCTGCATTGTGGGCAGGGGACCTGTGGCTGCCAGTGTGCTTTTGAACAACTCAAGAGTTGCTCAGCTGCCTGTTGACTCACAGGGTGGCCGCTTTTGAGCCTTGACCCAGCCCGCAGTACCAGCTGCTCTTCCAAACATCTTCGCCCCTGAACCTGTTCTGCCGCATGTACGTGAGACAATAATGCTCCACCCAGCGTGCTTCCTACCAAATATGGATCATTCTGCCGCGCATCACCTGGAGGGAATCTATCAGGTAGTACACCCTTGACCATAACTGCTTACACCCTAAACCCCGTGTTCCCCAGCCCAAGGGACGTATGCAGTATTTAGGGAGTGGGGGGTTGTTCAACATTCCGCGCCAGGTATCCGACACGTATCCTGCACCCTGAGCCCTAGACCCTGAACTACACCTCCGGCTCCCCCCAATCCTCCTTCTATAAGCTCTGTGAAAGGAAGGTCCCTTGCCCCCCCCTTCCCTGAAGGGTGGGGACGGGACATGTACAATTGAAATGATGGAGCTCCGCATGCGTGTAAACATGCCCATATGTCTTGAACAACAGGAAGAAGAACCAATCAGACTATAGTTCCCCTTAAGTAGATTGAATATGGGATATATGGGGATCTTGTTATAATATACCCAAAGCCATATTCTATCTACTTAAGGGGGACTATAATCAGAAAGAGGAGTTTCTGCACCACTGGGATGAGAACGTCCCATGTACCGCAAAATTCTTGCATAACCCCATGCACATTATGCCCGACCCCCCTTGATCGCGCTTTTTTGCCCTAAACCCTAAACCCTAAACCCTTACTAAGGCTCCTTCCTGAAGGGGATGGGGGCAATTATATGGCTCTGGTCAGGGCAACCCATACCCTGACCTATGTGGCTAGGGATTTGGGGTTTAGGGGTATAGGGTTCAGGGTTTAGGGTTTAGGGTTTAGGGTTCAGGGATTCAGGGGTTTAGGGCGCAAACCCAAAACCCTGAATCCTGCGCCCTAAACCCCAAACCCTTGAATCCTAAACCCTGTGACTAAACCCTCCTGGTGTAGGAAGCGTAGCTTCTCCAGCTCCAGGGTCACCTGCTGCGCCTGCTTGGGTTGTGGGACTGTAAGAGTTATTTAGGGGTTGAGGGTTTAGGGTTTAGGGTTTAGGGCTTACGGTTTGCTGTGCTGTTGTGTGGGACATGCGATGCACAAGCTGCAAGGTAACGTCGAGTGCATCGCGGCTTGCAGAAGGCCATCTAACATATTCACCCACCCCACGCCAGGTACCTGGCAGGCCCAGGAAGCCCCTGGCAAACCCTGGAAAGGTCCCCACGTCCAGAAACAAGGCGGGTTTAGGGTAATTACTGTATAAGCCAACCAGCACTGGTTGCAAGGAGAACTCCTGGCCCACCGTGAGAGCATTGTGCTGAGGCGGGGCTAGGTCGAGACCTTTCGCCATAGAGGGCGAGGGGCTTGGGCGCCGCCCACGCATAGTAGGTGGGCGGCCTAGGCCTTGAGTTTAGGGTGACATACTATTATCTAATGATATATAAGGATGATAGAGTATAATACAGGCATATACTAGGGTGTAGGTTCTGCTAGAGTTACATGAGGGTTGTAACGAGATTTCACGGGGTTTGTGTTGCAAGGCTTGTGGCTCCAGACCCTAAACCCTAAACCCTAAACCCTTGTGTCAGCCACATGCTCGACTAAAGCCTCTCTCCTTAACCAAAACCCAAAGGGGTCCAAGGACGCAAACAATAGGGCCCCTTTAAAGAGGGTTATAGGGGGCTATATAGGGATACATGGGGACTATATAGGGGTATATAGGACCCAAATAATAGCGTTTTTGGGCCAAAATAACATTAACATTATAGTGCTTGGGCCCTGAAACCCTACTACTTGGGTCCTTGGCTCCTTGGCCAAGAAAGAAAGCCGCCCTTAGTCACACAACGAAAGTAAAAACACTACTCATCCCTCTAACACTCTAATGTAGACCCCTGATTAACAGGGTTTTATAGGGTTTGTAAGGTTTTATAGGGGTTTGTAGGTGATGCAGGGGGGTAATGTAGACCGCTGATTAATAAACCCCCTCCCCTTAGTGCGGAGTATATGGGAATCCTAGTATAAAGGCCCTTAAAAGGAGCGGGTTTATCAATCATGGGTCTACATTAAACCCTAAGCTATAACTACATTCCCCTCCCTACCTGTAGTTGCCGTCTTCGGCTCATGCTCCAAATACTGGGGCCGTTTACCGTCTGAGGGCTGCAAACGCTTGTATGATGGGCTTAGGGATTATAGGTTAGGGACTCTATGGATGCGGTTTTGGACCGTGTGAGCTCATGCAGTAACTCTCATAGGCCTGGATCTAAGGGTGGACTTGACATGTAGCCTAGAAAGGCAAAACAAGACTTCCGTGATCCGGTCACTTGCGGGCATCATCGAACCATGCCAGGAGAACTCAACAGATTCGTTTCAAACTGTATGAACCAACCTGAAGGTTTCTCAAAAGAAGTTCCAATAATGGAGAATCAAATGGCAACGTAAGTGGAAAAACGATGTGGGAACAACCATAGGATTGGGGTTTAAAGGTCTAGGGCTAGGGAAAGGCAACCTGCCCACGAAACCCCCCTAGGCGCGGGAAAACAAAAACTGATCCCTACATGCTGCACAACCTTGCAGAAACCTCATACCCAATTTCCCTTAACCCTAAACCCTAAACCCTAAGAGTAGGCTTTAGGGATGAGGGCTTCGGGTTGAGGGATCCGGGTTGAAGATTTATACGTGCATACGCGCGCTAAAGTTCCCTCGAAAAACAGTCAATGCCATTATTGGGGTTTAGGGTTGAGGGTTACAAAGAAACATGACACAATCCCTTCAAAAAATGTCCTTGAACAGCATCTTTTAACCGACCAATGGGACAAGCACGACTTCATAAGAAGACGGCTTGTAGAAGCACCACTCGTGACGAGGAGGTAGCATGTCCAGAAAGGGAGGAAAGCTCAGTGGCTTTCAGGGCTTCGAGTGCGGGATTTAAGGGTTTATGGGGTCTAGGCTAGGGCTTGGGGATTCAGGGTTTAGGGCTTAGGGCTTAGGGGTCTAGGGTTACCTTGAAGGATCCCCTGGGTGTAGGCTCCAAGGTCGATATCTTGCCCAGTTTCTTTGACATGCCTGCTGGCCTTCACAAAAATGGTGCTCAATGGTCTCTGTACAAGGGTGACGGTTCCAAATCTGGGCCCTAACGCGTGTAGAGATAGCCTGGGTCCGCGGCATGGGACCCTAATTTGAAACGAGTACCCGCAGTCGTGGGGACTGTAACGTGCACGTAGCTTCTCTCTGATTTGGGCATGCGGCATCTGAACCTTAAAACTTGCAATGCTTCGTCCCCGTGACAATTAGTCACCACAGGCTAGCGGCTCATGCATCCGATTTTCGGATGTTGGGCCATTTGCGCACTTGCACTTGCCAGCTTGGTGTGTGAGACGTGTGTTTAGAACTCCATCGCGTGGTCAATGGATGAGATCGAGGAGGAAAGGATTGAATGAGGAGGGACTTTTTTGGCCCTGAGTCTGAGAAATGCTATACTCCCGGTTATAAACTACCACAGTGGGAATTTTCGATATTAGGTGGCGGGGTTTTATATTAGGGGAGGAGTGTCGTTCGAGGCAACAGCAAGCCATTTTCACCAGAGAATATTCCACAACTATGTATCTACCGGGCTTGCAGCTAACCTCTGCTACAGGGCGCGCTGGGTAGTTACTTCACAAAACTTCCCCATCCCATAACCACAACCTGTGGGACTCATAACCTACTTACCCCAGCATACCCCACTGCAACTAACTCATTTCCCAACTTACGCCCAGAGGGATCCCTCCGTGGACCCTTAGCCGATATTTCCCGAAACCCTATATCCTCTACACCCTAAGAACCTACTCAAAACACTTGCTTCTAGAGTCATAATCCCGTATACATGCCCTTATCACAAAAAAAGGCTTATTGCTCCCCACCTGACTCAAACCGCGTGGAGCCACTTTATTTGGGGGGGCTTCCCAAAAGAAGGCCCTGGGGAACCATAGCTACTATATGGGCCTAAATGACTACCATGCAGGGGTGTTTGAGGTGCCTCATACCAGCATTCTGCAAATAATCTATGTCATACTGGTGAGTTTGAAGGTCCCTATACAGTATCTGGATGATAGGGGTCCCTCATACGGAGTATTCTGTGATTTTGAGAAGCTCCCATTGTGCTGCAAAGAGCCTGGAAAAGGCTCCGAATGTTTTGGATTGACCCGAGCGCCACCCGTCTTGAGAGGCGCGGCAAGTGCTTTGACTTGAATGGGGCGAACTGTACATGATGAAGTCCCAGGCAAGCAGAAAGCGATCCAGATGAAGCGTACTTTTGCAACACCATGGAACCTAGCATCCCTACCAAGGTCTATGGGAGACCCCTAAAAAGCTCTACGGCCCTAGCTAAGTGACACGGAGGTACTACAAATGCAGTCTGCGAGAATGCCCCAGTTGCTCAAGTCATTCTTCAGAGCTTGCAGTAGGGTTTTAATTTTAAAAAAGGGCTTAGGGTTCGGGTCCTTGTATTGGGGTTATAGTATGGTTATATTTGGGTACTATTGGGATTGGGGTTCTGTTAGGAGCACCCCCCCCACCCTGTAATAGTGGTATAATAGGACTATAAGAGGACCCTAATATACTTAATCACTAGTACCCATCATAATCACTACTGTTGATGGAGGAAATCTTGCACCACTTTAAACCCCTTAAACTATTGTAATTCCAAGGACATGTGGGACTTAGGGTGGTGCAAGATTTCCTCCATCAACGGTCTTACCGGGTGGGGGGGTCCACCTAACCTGTATTCCTCATACAGCTGCGGTATTCATCTTGGGTTAGGCTCACCGATCCTACGCCCCTAAATCTCCTATAGGGTTTAGGGTTTAGGGTTAATGGAAAAAGCCTGGAGAATTACCTGTATTTTTGATATGTGCTTGAAATAGCCTATACTACAATCAGAAAGGAGTATTGGACGTGATTTAGGCCCCGACTTTGCACAAAATGTGCCTATAAACCGGTATATACACACAGTTTCCATGTTGCTTTCCAAGTTCTTTTCCAGTTGATTCTCCATTATTCAAGATGATACCCACTTCATTTAGGCCCTGAACCCTAAATCCCTTTATTTAGGCCTTTCTTCTACGCTCCTGAACGCCCCTGTATGGTGTCTGGACTCACATCCGCTTGTCTCCTCCACCGCAGGGAAGACCCCGCTTCAGTGCCTGCGCGCAGATAAAGAGTTTAGGGATGTTTAGGGTCCAGGGTGCCACATAGGGTTTAGGGTTTAGGGTTTAGTGTTTAGTGTTTAGGGTTTAGGTATACTGGGGGTTCAAAGGGCTTCCTTTTTAGGGGATACAGGATGATATAAAGATTATAGGGTTGAGGGCTTTAGGGTTTAAGGTTGTAGGCTCGAGCTGTTACATAGGGATACTGGAAAAGAAAACAGAAACTACTATTGAGGGCTTTAGGGTCTAGGGCTGCAGGTTGAGAATTAAGGCTTTTAGGGTTCCGGGCTTAGATCCCTAAACCCTATTCCCTAATCCCTAAACCTGAAACAAAAGGCTCAGCATAGCTTAGCCCGGAGAAACACACGGAACAACAAATGTGCTATAGTCGAAACTCCTTGAAGGGGGCGTTATGTAGGCGACTGTTCTAGGGCTTAATAAGGAGGATGCTGGGAGTTGAGATTATAACTCAAATGGAGGCTGGAGGCTAGAAGTGATTCCTAGGGCATAAGGGATTTATGGCTATGACAGTTTAGGGTTTAGGGTTTTAAGGTTTAGGGCTTTAGAGTTTAGGATTTAGGGTTTAGGGAGTTTAGGGTCTTAGGGTTAACACAACAACACGTATACTCCAACAAGCCTCAGAGTTTTGTAGTGCGACAGGTGGTAAAAATTACAATCGCACTTCGGTTATACGTCTCGATGACCTTCCCAGTGGGTGTGATGGTTTTTGCTACCATCTTGCGGAGTTATACAAGGGCTGCTCAAAATGGGGTCCCCTGGGACACCTGTATATACGGGAAGCTTAGGGAGTTTGAGAGGCAGCCATGTTTTTGGCTGGGCGAAATGGGGCCCGGGGTTCTCGGCTAGGGGCTTATGATCTAGGGCCCTGAAACCTAAGCAGTAAGCAACTCTAGGGTTTACAATTCAAATGGCTCAAAGGGTGAGGTAAAGGACGGTGGGGTATAGGAAGTGAGCCATTGTGAGCCCCAACATAAAGAAATCTACTAAACCCTAAACAGCGTCCACAATTCAAGGCTTAGGATTTCTGAGCCGCGTACTCTAAGGGAACCTGGGATGCTTGGGTGTCATGAAGTGACTGTTGTGGTTTAGGGTTTAGGACTCAGGGTTTAGGGTTTAGGTTTTGATTACGTTTTCGGGTAAAGCGTTGTATGGAGTGGTTTGTGAAGCTGCCAAGTTGCTCCCGAAGTGGAATCAAATAATACCCTTCCCCCCCAGACTGAACGCGCCCCAGACCTTAGTGTTCAATAACCTTGTATGGTACCATAATGTGTATAGACATATATACATATGTATATGTATATGTATATGTATATGTATATATACAGATGTATACATGTATATGTATATACATATATATATACATATACATACGGGGGAGTGTTCATTTATATCATGTATACTGGAGGGAGCTAGTAAGTGATTATACTACTGGGCTCACAGGACACTGGACAAAGTCTCTTAATTGTAAATTAGAAATACAGCCATGTTGGATACTGTTGTCTATGCAGACCACCGACTGGGGCGAGGGCGGCTGAGGGTGCGAAAAGGCGCCCAGAGACCAACACGCGAGCAATATAGATGCGTGGCTATAAACCTCGTTGACAAAGGCCCTGGCCTGCCCTACAATGCAGCACCTATGCACTTCTTTCCATTTGAAGTACTTGCAACACCCACTCAAGACGTCAAGCGCAAATTGGCTATTCCAAAATCCTGGAAGCCCCATAGTGCTTCTCAAACGAAGCCTAATGAGCCCGTAGCCCAACACCCAGCACCCTAAACCATAATCCCTAATCCCTAAACATCCTGACCCCCCAAATCCTTCAACCCTTATACAGTCCTTGGAAGGAAGCCAGGTCATCCCATTTATTGCCACATGACACAGGATGGTTGGTCATAGGGCAACCCAAACATGCAGACATTGCGGTTCAGGCTTAAGCGTTGAGGGTCTCCAAAGGACCCTGTAAACAATCACCGGAACCATTGAAAAAACATACTGACCTAGTATGGAGTCCCCCTTCCATAGATAGAGTATGGAATGGCCTTATACAATTATAAGAGCTACATATATACCGCAGATTTTACCTACTCAATGGGGACTGTCATGTCATCAAGGGATATGTTCGTTGCATGCGCCTTGATGCCAGCTTTGGCAACCTTCGCACGATACCAGGACCTGCAGCTCGTGAGGCTGAAGGAATATTCAAATTATATTATTGTCACCATTATTTAATATTACTATGACAATTACTACGGCTATTTCTATTACTACTTAATATTGCTTAAAATTTCGAATATCATTACTCTCTCTTATTACGATTTTCAGGCCAGCAGAAAGAGGGGGTTTGGGTTAGGTGCGACGGGCCTACAAGTTTGTAAGCTTGGCTACAACTTCTGAGCACATGCATGCGCACCCTGGATTCTACTGGCTTTTTTCAGCTTGTAATATATCTTGAGTTAGAAAAACGCGAGGGCTTATGGTACGCACATTATAAGCAATGCGTAGCCTGCCAGGCCAGGGACCGTAAAGGAGTGCAGCTCATATATGGGTTTCCCGAAAGCGAGGGCCCCAGTGTACTACTTCCGTATTGTCCTTCAGCCCTAAACCGTAAATCTTTGTGCTTCTTCTCGACTTGTGCGTGTATACGAACCGCCCTCATAGAAACGGCTCTGAAAAAGGGCCACCCCTAATTGCCGGAAACCCTGGTATAGCCTGCTTTACAACTTCAGCGCCGTCTAACCCAGCTTTGAAGAAAGGGTGTGCTTCTGGGATTAGGCGAGGTCTCTGCGAGATGTTTTGCCCGAGTTCATGAAGGTCTCGGAGAGCTCTCCTATGAACTCCTACTTGGTAGCTCCATCTAAAGGTTCTCTGGGGAAACTATTTGGGTGCGGACGCATAGGTCGCCCTGTTGCTTCCTGGATGTAAAAGTGGCACGAAACTTAGGTTTTTGCGCGATTTTGAGAGAAAAAAAAGCAGCGTTGTTGGCCATCTAGGAAACTTTTGCAAGTAGGACAACATTTCACTCAGTCTTGCCCTTGCGTATCCAGAAGTGAGCAGGGACCTCGCAGCTACTTGTTGTCCCGCAGGAACAACTCAAACAAGCTACGCAGGAAGCGATCCGACGTCTCAGCGCAGCCGTTCTGGCGCCACACCCACTGAAACGTGGAAGCTTTGAGCAGAGCTCGGGAACGCTTCTCGCTCACGCACTGTGGCAGGAATCTCTTAAGGAGCTTCCATTTGGAGTCGACACATTGGGTCCCCGAAATCTTTGAGCATCCACGAGGCTTTTGTCGCAGATGCTCAGTCAACACTTTCATTGGGTGATTGGCATGCGCACACTTCACCCGACTCTGTTCAGGGCCGTGCTTTCCAAGATGTCAGTCCAGGACTTGACTGGACCCTGCAGTTCAGCTGGCGGCGACACGCCCGACAGCCACAGGATGATTGCTGTCGACAATCTCACAGCGAGCCATGAAAGCGTCATGCTGCGCTGAAGCTGCGCTAGATTAAGGCGGACGTGAGAGGCGGCATGAGAAGAGGATGCAAGTATCCTCCCCCCTCCCCTCCCCACTCCCCACAACAGCAGTATGGTGAACATGCGCGTGAAGCCCGCGAAAAAAAACCTGAGGAAGCTCAAGCCCTGCAAGAACACCCTTCAGGGGCCGAAAAACCTGCAGAAGCACAGGGTGACTGCCACGCCCGCCACAAACTATTTAGGCATTTTGTAAGTTGAGAGTGGAAATGCAAGGAAAAACTCGATAGTGGTCATTTTGGGGAAAAATAACAATCTGGATCAACTGCCATGTACTTTGGGCACTGCCCCTCCCTGCTAAAAAGTCTTTGATAGGGTTGGCGTGAGGGGCTGCGCAACATATGGAAGATCCAGTATCTAACTGCTAGATGGCAACTCACGCAAAGCGTCCGGATTCGGACCGCCGCAGTGAAGGCGAGTGGCATGGATGCAGGTGACGCCGTGGGCATCATCCACGAAGCGCCCACGCAAAAAAAAAAATAAGTCTGGGGGCAAGCCGCTCGGGCCTGGATCAGGCCCTTCTTTAACTTGTCCTCAAATGAATCGAGGACAAAGTCCGGCAGTGCCATATTGTTTAAGACCTGGTCGCTACGGCGGCAAGCTCTGCCGATCGCCACTGCCTTCCAGCCAGCTGCTCAAGCTTTTAGTGCAACTTGCACACCAGTGCACTGTATAAGTACTGCGAATTGCAAGATGCAAGATCCCTCTAGAACAATTGTGAGCACCACCCCGTACATGTTACACCTTGTATCTTGGGCTCACATGCCGAGAAAGCTTTACTATCACGCAAGAAAGAGGTGATTCATTAAGGGCGCCTAGTGCTGGAGCGGGCCCTCTGGCTCCTTGCACCGTGGGAGTGGGAGGCGAAGCCGACGAACTCCCTGATGCAACCCAGCGATCGTAAGCATCTCTGGGTTGAACACTCTCACATCTTGCTCTGCTCTGCCTTCGCGGGAATGCAGCGCCCCTTAGCATATTTGATCTGACGCCCTGAGCTCGAAGCATAAAAGCGCAGCATGAAAGTGCACTACTCGAGCTGCTGCTGCTCTTGGATTGCCCGCAGCCGCGCCGCCTCCTTTCCGCGAAAGGCTGTGCGGTCCTCCGGGCTATTTGATTCAAGGTACAACTGCTGCACGGACCTTTTAACTACAATGATGGGCCTCACGCAGCAGGCATCTCCCCAAAGGCGGTCGAACACGGAGGCAGGACCCATGGCCGGCAGATGGGGCGGAAAGGACTGGGTGATGGATTCGCCTAACTGCTTGCTGCTGCGGCAGGGATGTTGAATGCTATCGCAGAACAAGTTGAGCACAAACGTGCGGAGACGTGCATTGTGTTTCTTCCCTATGCGGCTGCGCTTAGTGGATCCCACCGAAGGAACAGCATGGAGTCCGGCGCGACCCCATGGCTGGAGGCATAGCTGACCTCCTTGGTCAAGCTGTGTCAGGGTCATTTCCGCAGAGGACACACCAAGGCATGGGCAAACTGAGCCGACGGCTCTACACCGATCAAATTGCTTGCCACCAAAACCACAGAACTGGAGAAGCCTCACACCAAGATGCTCGAGTGGGACTGACTCTCCTAGGAGTCTTCTAGTGACAGTTGAGAAGTGCCTGCAACTTTGCAAAGGAGGCCGCACCCTCTTGCTCTGCACGTGGTATAGGATCAGTGCAGCGTGAGTGCTATCCTATTGTTACGGCCCGCCCGCAAGCTTCGATGCCAGCCCCCCAAATAGCCATAACGTACGGAAAGTTCCCTGTTTGGATAGGATTTTCCTTTGAAGAGGTGTATTTTCGGAACGACCTCTATATGCTGCATTAGCGAAACGGCGCCCAACACGGCCTCCAAGTGCTCAGGGTAGCTTGAGGATTGAGGCCATTATTATGGATATTTGGGAGGTCCAGGTAGCTCTAACCCTACATAGACATGCTCTATGCAAAGCCCGCACCTAAGGGCCACTAAGTGCTTCAACGCCCTGCCCCTAAGTTCTAGGAATAACATTTACATAGTTGCTGTCCATCACAACCTCTCGAATGAGCCTCCACACCCGGAATCCTACACCCTAAGCATGTGCAAGCCCTAAGCCCAGGGCGACAGGTGTTTTTGTTTTAAGACGAGTATAGCCAAAAGGAGGAACAACACAGAAACCAAAACGGAATGCAACCTAACTCTCTGTACGTAGTATCCCCTTCAAAATGCCACTCAACAGCGCAACCGCCCCTAGAACTCAGGTACTGTATCTCTTTAGCCTACATAGCCCTCTAACTCCTGAAAGGGTCCCTAGGGTAGTAGTATCCTCACTAGAACCAGACCAGAGCAACGAGGAGCCCAAACCTTACACTAGTTTGAGGGGTGGGGGGGTGGGGTTGGGTTTAGGGAGAGGAGGGTTTGGGGCTTCAGGTCGAGCATTCGCACCCATCAACTCGTTCAACTTGTTCAACAAATATACACTACTATGGGGCTAGGCACAGACCTAAACTCCTAGTATCCACCTTAATAACCCCTACAGTAGTCGCCTAGATCGGCCCCTTCAAGGAGTTTACACTATAGCTCATCTGAGCTGAAAAAAACTTCAGGGCACACCAAAAGGGGCCAGAATTTGGACAACACTCCGTCTAGTCATCGCTGAACTCAGAGCCCCAAAGCAGTCTACCAGGGATCACTTTTCAGGTCCATGTTTGTCGCGAAAGAATATAGCCTAAATCCTCAACTCTAAACATCTCCACATATCCCTATATGGGGATTTGTCAAGGTGATGCCTATAGCGCCCCAAGGCAAGCAGCCAGAATCCCCTTATGATCTCTCTCCTCTTCGCTGTAGGTATCCTTGCCCCCATTTTGACACACTCCCATGCCCCAAACTAGAAATTCTAAACCAGCATAAGCCCTAAACCCTAAACCCCAAACCCCAAAACCCTGAATCTTAGCCCTTGAAGGGCCATAGGTTTCAGCCCCTGGCGGCGCAGGGCCCTCAAACAGCACCTGGCATAGGAGATCAAAACCCAACAACGACATCCAACATCATGGGCCACGAGCATGTTTGGAATTGGGTTTAGGCTTTAGGGTTTAGGGTTTAGGGTCCCTAAGCCCTAAACCCTAAGGGGTCAGGGTTTCAGGGTTGAAGGTTCAGCATGACGGAGTTTCGGGCTTTGGGATTAGGGGCCCCAGACTGTGGGACATTAAGCTTGCAGTCCCCACCTACCAAGTGCAACAGTGTATATGGGGGTTTCCCAAAGTTAGGGATACCCCTTTTCGGGGCACCCCAATAATAAGGACTATAGTATTTTGGGGTCTATATTGGGGTCCCCCTATTTTGGGAAATTCCCCTCTTTTTCCTCCTGACAATCCCTCCCCATAGAACGGCTAAGGGCGCGCGAACGGCCCACATCCCCAAGCGTAGACAGCTGAGCTAGTAGAGCGGTTTGGCGTTAGCTCTTCTCGGACTTAGGAATTGGGATGTTAGAGCTTGAGAACCCTGATGCAGGACGTTGGGGCTTAGGGTTTAGCAGGGTTTACGGTTTAGTTTAAGGGTTAGGCTTGAGGAGCCCTAAACCCTGAGCCCTGAACCCTAAAAACACAACCCTAGAGCCTAACTCTATGGTTCAAGCTAACACGTGTTTCGAAAAACAGGCGTCCACCTACTATACCTTCCAAACACTGCAATCTTTATCCTAGTGGCTCCACTAAGACCCTGTCTTTGCGTTTCATATACCTTAAAATATACATGCAGTTGAAATGCATGTAGATATGGTAAGCCAATATATACTTTTATAAATATATACATTATATACACACCCTAAACCCTCAACCCTGAATGGAACAACCTAGATGCGAACAAAGCCTGCATCGCCCCGACAGGCCTGTATCTCCTTGTGAAAGGGGCACTACTTCTTTGGAAGCCCCAACTCTTCAACTCTGAGTCCTTTAAGGTTAAGAGCTTAAGGTTTAGGGTTTAGGGTTTAGGGTTTAGGGCTTATAGGGTTTAGGGCTTAGGGTTTAGCGTGAACCCTTAAGAGCCCTGTATCCTCTTTAAAGGCGGCCCAACATCAAAGACATCCCCAGGTGGCTACCCCATGTCGGACTCATAAATAGCTCGTAACAAAGTGCTCGGGCTACAGGCTGCCTTGAGGGGTTTTGGGTTTAGGGGTACGCACCTGATCACTTCCCACCCTGGGATTTCCTCGGCAATGTGAACATAAGCCCTGTGCAATGAGTATACACACCCCATATAATCCTTATATGTTTCCCCCTAAATACTAAACCCTAATCCCTGAAAACCCTGCATGAGGCTAGCTTCATATGGGCTATAATCTAAACTCCTAGCATCCCCCTTAATAACCCCTATACTCCCCTAGATAGCTTAGATCATATGACGGTTCCAACATGGCCAGCTCGGCGTCTGTGACCTTGAAGTTTTGCGCGGAGACCTGGCAACGCAACCCTACAGGCGATATAGGCGGTTTCTAGATGAATGGATTAAGAATGGAGATGCTAGGTTAGTAAGGTCATAGTGGAATATACGGAAACAATGAAGCGTTCCGGGGCTAGGTTTAAATCCTAAACCCTAAACCCTAGGTTTTCAGGGTCAGGGTTTGGGGTTTATGTTGGGCTTGTAGTGGCTTCTGGGATGGAAAGTAGACTCCAAGGATGCCTAGAGCGTGAGGATTTAGGGGTTTAGAAACCCTAAACCCTAAACCCCAAACCCTAAACTAGTAGTCGCTGCTGCTCCCTGATTCCTCCTAGTACTTCCCAAAACTCCCCGAAGTACCCTTGTACGCGGTTTAGGGTTTAGGGTTTAGGGAAAAGTATAATTACATAAGTAGGGGACACCACCTTGTGTATTTGCACGAAGGTTGCACACAGGCAGAACATGTAGAATCTAGAGGCCTAAGTGGGCTCAAGTTGTGAGAAGAATGGCGAAACCAATAGATGAGAAAATGGGCAAACAAACAGAAGCTGGGTTTAAAAAGGCTTGTCTAGGGTTTGTACTGCAGGGGCCTGCACAATTGACATAAGTCGCTAGAAACCTGGGATTCCGCTACGGGGTTGCAAGGCGCTGAGCGTAAGCCCTAACGACCCCAAAGTCTAAAACTCTGAACCCCAAAACCCAAAATCAACCCTACACCCGTTGGGTGTAGGGTTTAGGGTTTAGGGTCTCCTTTCATCTTCCCAGAAAAGAGGCTTGATCAATTCTCAATATAAGCTGTAGAGAATCCGTACTGGGGACCCCGGCAGTCCCGTTCAATTCCTCGCCAACCTCATAGCCAAGATGCCCTAACGGCATTCTCATTGAAGAAAGCTCCCAAGCCAGAATCCTAATCCAAGTGATTCACCATAACGAAGCCTAAACCCTGAAGCTCTGAACCCAAAAGCCCTGTAACCCGGACAAAACCCTAAACCCTTAACACCACACCTTAGACCCCGATATACCCCAAACCTCCCCATTACTTACCTCTGGTCAGCTATGAATGAAGGAATGGATCCTTATAGTAGTCCCAGTATAACCCAGTATATCGTTTCCATTTTCTTCTCCATTCCTTCATCCTAGACCCTAAACCCTAATCCCCAAACCTGTATCTTTAAACCCTAAACCCTAATTCCAAGACCTTGAACCCGTAAGAGAACGGCTCTCCCGAAGCGAGGCCGCGTGACCGTGGCAGCTGCTAAGGTGCAAGTTGGCAAGGCTGCGGCCTGTCCGCCAGGAGAGTTGAGGGTTAGGGTTTAGGGTTTTCGGTTTAGGGTTTAGGGTTTGAGGTTTGGGGTTTAGGGTTTAGGGCTTGGGGTTTAGGGTTTGGGGTTTAGGGCATCTACCTGCGCAGGGCTGCGTATCCATGCGCCGATGGCGCCACC
>CAJNIZ010036413.1:0-51813 GCA_905231905.1 Symbiodinium pilosum | reverse complement strand
CCCATCCCCTCCATTCAAAGAAGCCAGAACCTTTATAGTCCCCCTTAAGTAGATAGAACATGGTTTTGGGTCTATTATACTAAGATACATACCCCATATATGATCTACTTAAGTGGGACTATAGCCCTTGAAACCACAAGCCTAAACCTCAAAAACAAACCCTAAACTTGAAACCCAAGACCCGACTCCGTAAACCCTAAAGCCCTAAAGCCTGCACGCTACGCCTCACGCCCTAGTTGGAGTCTGCCCTGATGTGCCTGTAATTCTATCCTATATATACAAATATAAGTGGATAAGTGTATACATATATATATATATACACACAGAGAGAGGCTGTTCTTTGTTTAGGAAGAACAGCCTCTCTTTTTTTGGCCAGAACTGGCATTGAGACATGAAGGGGGAAGTGTGTGGATGGTTGCAGCTACATCCATCCATATGTTACTGCCACTGATGCAATTACTGCATTGCTGCAATTATGATGATTTCCCAATATCATGCTTTCCCATGATTCAAATGATCTCTAAAATCTCTAATGTTCCTCATAATTTACATGATCTCTATATACGGGGTCGTTTGGTATGGCGGAGCCCCTTTTAGCATACATGAAGTCTTCCAGGAACTTGGCTCCAAGTGATTCTCCAGCACATTTTGCTTGCTTGCGCAATAAAGGTGCCCCACACATACCAATTGATGGAAACAGCCCTTTGCTAGCCCAGCCCATAGACCACAGAATTCGATTGAAAATCGGATACAGTGTATCTGTTCCAGGCAACAGAAGTTTGGACTGAATTGAACATAGCAAGAATCTGCTCAGGCGGATATTCTTCGGGCGGAAGAGAACCAGATTGAGAAAGATAGCCAAAATCTTCTCTTGCGATTCATGAAGGCCGTACTTGGTTTCATCAGCATAAATTCCAACTGGAATTGCGTCGTAATCATCCTGAAGCAATGCCCAGCCAGCACCATTCTCACTTGCTCGTCGCCAGTAGCTACGCACAGATTCGCTGTCAACAGTCAAGTCTAATTCGGTGTGAACGTAGTGCAAAACTTCGTGCGGTAGCAACAATGGCAGCTTCATAGATCCACGTTTGAAATACCCAGTTGAATCTATGCCCCCATCATCCAATTTGATTGGAATCTCCAGCAATACAGGATCCTCAAAAAGCCATAAGGAAATATGACTCATGAATATCACGCATTTTAGAAAATTATGTATTTGACTACATTGGTTTCAAACCTCCCAACAAAATTTCCAATTAATGTAGCTCTGGTGCCAAGGGCAGCTTGACATATCTGTAGAAGTCGCGAGATGCGTTCTTCCCACATCGAAACGAAGCCAGCTTCTTGATTATCTTCGAGCACTTGCCTCTGCTCTCCTCAGGGAATGGTCCAGATTTTGAAGGATTTATATTATAAACCTTGAGTACGGCTACAAGATGGAAAAAACCAAGGATCCTTGACTGTAGTCCTTGCGCTGCGCATGACAGTTTGAACGCTGTCCCCCTGCCAGACAACAGAATCAGATCGAGGCTCTAAGAATCCATTAGCAAGATGAATATCAATCAAGGGACACGATCCCCGATTCGCTCAAGCATCTCCTGCAGCACCGGCTCGCTGCTGGATGAATCATCATCATCATCACCTCCAAAGATGCACGCAGAAGACCATGAGAAGAATAGAAATTCAGCAAAGATCAGATCATAGTGGAAGCACTGACATGAAGATTGTTTTGGAAGCTGCACGCACGACCACTGCATCAGTTGTGAGACCCCATTCCTCATCACAGGAAGCCACAAGATCGTGTTTGCGGCAAGCGCTTTCAGAAACGCAGCACAGCAGGTAGGCCCGCGTGCAAAATCGCAAAACATACGCCATAGGCATCCAATCAGCTTTGCTAATGCCAGCACATCTGAGGCTAGCAGGAATGCAAAGGCAGCAAGGGCAAAATGACAATACTTTTACCCCATAAGTTGCGAATCCCATATAAGTTGCAAAGAAGCCTTTGCCTGGATGCGCTGACGCTGCTTTCCTACTTTTTGGCCTTTTCGGCCGACTTCGTGGCTGCTTTGGTCTGTGCCTTGATTGCCTTGGCGGCTTTATCATAACGTGCTATGGACATCTCAAGCTTCTCAATTCCTTTCAGGAGCGCATCTCGAGAGTCCTTTGCAGGGCATGAATTTTCATCTTCAAAACTTAGCGTTGCCTTATAATTACCAGAATCTATGCCCTAGATCAGGTTCCAGCCTTGTTGTCAAGCAAGCTTTGCAAATCTGCACGATCATTCTTCATGCTCTGCTCAGCAGCCTGCGTGGGATTTAGGGTTTTGGGTTTAGGGTGCAGGTGCGGAAGTCATCTTTGAGGGTATGATTGAGATTGCAAGGGCGGATCAGGAGATATCAGTCAGAGACCCAGGATTTAGGAGTTTGAGGGAGACATGAATGATATGATCTTCGGAAGTTTATATCATCATTATAAGAAAAGATCGAACTTTTCAATCATGGATGAAGCAATTGATCGCTACCCAAATACCATAATGAATTCACCCGCATCTTTTGCCCCTTGAACCTAGCCTACACCATAAACCCGAAACCAAGAAACCCTGAAGATGACCTCAACTAATCTTAGCACATATTCCGGAGCTTATGACCCAAGAGAGAAACCCTAGACCCTAAATTACTAAGCCCTAGGTTCTGATCCGAAACCCTAACCCCTAATAATAGGGTGTACATGCGCCCCCGGAAATTCCCAAAGGTCCTGCAGATCCTTCTCCGCCGCTTCGCGCAAGTGGCATCCCCTTTGAGGCCAGGGACAGCTCAACATATCAAAGAATGAGTTGCATGGGAGGAACATGTGGCACAGTTCTTAATTAAGCGTAGCACAAAGCAGCGGTAGCTTTGAAAAGGTCCGTGGACTCTTGGATCTTTTTCCCAGCTTTTCCAATGGCCTTGGCAGGATCCATCGCACAATGCTGCAATTGAATGCCAGGGGCCCGATAAGAATGGGACTGCTTTGGATTTCGTGATTGTAGTCCGCATTTCCGCTTGCTTTGATTCACCATCCTTGTCGGCATCCTTACCGGTCTTCTTCGATTTCTTGCTTTTCTTTTTCTTGGAATTCTTGGCCTGGCTTTGGGTTTTAAGATTTTGGTTTAGGATTTTAGGATTTAGGGTTCAGGGATAGTACCCAAATTTGAAGAGCCTCAGACTGATGAGAATCAAATTTGCAAGAAGCATGGGCCCAATTATATCGTAGCAAATTTCGGGAATTCAGGATTAGTGTTTAGGGTCTAGGGATTCGGCTGGCTTTCGGGGATTCAAGGTCATGGTTTGGAAATTTAACGCTAGTCCCTCGAATCTTTAGGAAGATGTACCCTGAAGAAAGATTATTTCGGATCATGTAATATATCCATTTCCTGGGGTCAAGGATTTGACGCCGAATGCCTTCTTGTCTTTCTTTGCTTCTTCTTAGTCTTCTTGCTTGATCCCGAAGACCCGGAGCTCGAGGTCTCATTGTCATTAGCAGACTCAGCAGCCTTGCAAAGAATTTGCATCAAGTCCTCTTCTTTGTCTACCTGGACTTCAGTATCCAAGATCAGGAATTGCATCAAATCAACTGAGTCTGGTAGTTCAGGATGTCGTCTGCACTCAGAGACACTCAACGTGGGATCTCCAAGCTTGCGCAAAATAATTGCCTCTGCGGCGGATTCCCCAAAGCGACCCACTACCTCCTGCCTAGTCATCCACCGCCGAACACCCTTGCGAACGCTGGAGTGGCTGCTCTTACAATTGATGTACAGGGAACTCTTTGCCCAGTCTCCAGTACAATTCAACCATGCTTCGAAGAGCGCACTGTTGCGCTCAGAACCTTGGTGCAATCCACACATCTAGAAACAAGAGCACCTAAGCAATAGGATAGGATAGCAGAATAAAATCCGAGATTCGGAACCCTAGCATTCCAAACCTTAAAACATAAATACTGAAACAATCCTGATCATCTCTGGTCGTTCTGAGGCCGAAAGAAGACCTGTTACGTTTGCTATCAACCATGCGTCGAGGCCATTGAGTCTAGGGTTTAGGGCTCAAGTCTGAAAACTGGGAAATAATCTAGATAACCCCTTCCTTGAAAAATACGCAAAGTTCATATCTTGAGGTTGTAATAAGCTTGGTGCATAGCAGGATGATCAACAAGAATATTCCCAGGAATTCAGGACTTGTCTTCAGACTTTAAGGCTCAGGGCTTTAGGATTTAAAATTTAGGATTTAGGATTGTAGGGTTTAGGATTCAGGGTTGGGGCTTGTATTATATTAATATTGTTTGAATTTGAAGAACCTCAGAATGATGGGAATCAAGATTGCAAGCATCATGGGCCCAACTGTATCGTGGTAAATTTCAGGAACTCAGGATTTATGTTTAGGATCTCGGGGTTTGGATTTTAGAGCTTAGGCTCCAGGGCTTTAGGATTTAGGGTTGAAGGATATCATATTGCAGGATCTTGAAGACCTGAAGAAATGATGAGAATCAGTAGTCAAAGCGTTTGGGGGAAACCGTATTTCAATACCGGATTGGATTCTATCTATGGCCAAGCAACTACCTTTCGCTGCAGAAGCCATCCGGCGGATCTCAATGGGCGTCTTCTTGTTTTCTTAGCGAAAACAAAACATGGATCATTTCTAAAGCCATGTAGAAGCATGGACAGATGGGCATGAAACTAATCACGCAACTGAGACCCGTTCCATGCACCGATCTGTAGTACCGCATGTACCTGGCATGGGCCGCCATCTTTCGTTTCTTCATACCCTCCAGCTTTTCCTGTGTCTTGTCTTTAATACCTTCCTTGCTTGCAGCATCATCTTTTGCTTTATCATCTTCCTTTGCCTGCTTTTCATCTTCTCCTTCTTTCTTCTTTGCTTCTGCTTCAAGACTCGTTGTACTAGCACCCGGGCTTGCACTTGAGCTTGGGGAAGGTCCAGGGGACGTAGAAGGGGTCTCTTGCCTCTTCTCTGGGGTCGTTAACGGAGGCTCCGGGAGTTTTTCGGGAGTCAGGACCTGCTGAAACTTTGGATCGAGGTTTTGGGGCTTGGTGCTGGGATCGAGGTTCTGAAGCTTTTTGTTCTCCTGATCGATGGTAGTCATACGGTTGAAGGCTGCCATCATTTCTGAATCCAGGCTGCTGGTTCTTCGCTGTATGGGCTTGGGGGTTGCTGGTTCAGAAGTGGGTGCTGGCTCACTCGCATCATCCAATAGAGACTCCGAACTTTCATTGCGGCGACGCCACTGATAGTTGCTGTGCTCTACTTCCCACGTGTTCCAATCATGCCTACTCCCTAGACCCCAGCTCCAGTCACGATTGTCGTACCAGTAGCCAGACCCATGGTTCCACCAATTATCAGTCCAATCAGACCAACGCTCCTTGGCAAAAGCCCCATCATCGCTCAGCTTCTGATTATCTTTTGCTGCTGCCTGGCCCAGAACAGGCTCCTCAGCAGTACTTGTACCTGCGGAAACAGCCTCAGAACCAGGCTCCTGAGCAATCATGATACCTTCGGGCCCAGAACCAGTACCTTTGCCCGCCGCTCTTGAAGAAGTAGCAACCGAGGCCTCAGACTCCTTCGAAGGGGTCAAAGCTAGCTTTTCCGAAGTCTTTTCTTCAACATCAGACTTTGCGAGCTTCATTGTGGAACCTCCTTTACCCGAAATCTTTCCATGATCCTCCATGACCATCAATCTTAAAGATTGATATGACAGGCAGATTACGCACTGCAATGCGGCATGACATCAACTATTTGGGGGCAAGCCTTGCCGAAGCTTGCCTGGGAGTCTTCGATGAGGGTCAATTGGGAGTCAGGGCTGCGGTACTGATCTCCTGGGAAGAAGATTTAGGTCTTTACAATTTATAAAGGGAGGATCAGGATTAGGCTCCAACCCGGTTTTGCCGCAAGAGGCCTCAGGAATATCATTAGGTGATAGGTACAACAATTCTTACAAAGGAATTTAATTAAGTCAGTGACATCGAAGACAGGGCATGATCAGCAGAAACTACTTTCTGCACTTTCGCAGAGCGCTCCCTGGCCCTTGCCCGGGCTTCCTCCAGGATCCTCTTAGAGGTGGCAATCATTGCCAAAGCTACACAAAGTTGATACCAAGCTGAAATAGCTGCGCCCACTGCATGCTGAGGCACACATAAACATAGTCAATTGTGGGAGGCAGGGTTATTTCATTGCTGGATTGAGGTTATTTCTAGGGGGGCCCAAATCACGGTGATTTCACGAGAATCCAGGGTCTTCTCACGAGAAATGGGGTCCTTTCACGGTAACTTCACGCTCTCTCACGCTTCCCCATTTTTGGCATGCCGTGGATTTCTGACCCCATCCGGATCAAGGCACCAGGATTACAGACGCAGCAGGCATTCCCGCGCAGACTTCTTCCTGAATTGGACCCATGAACTACAGGAATCCTTCTCATGACCCTAGAGATATGCAGATCCCGAACCATCTCAGAAAAGGAAGGGCTTCCGGACCTTGAGCACCCCAAAGGTATTTTGGGAATTGCAAGACCCTAGCAACTCATAAAGAATCTAGTTTCTAGGCAACACTCAGATCATCTGCATACTCAGAGGCCACGCCAAAACAAGGGCTTGTAGGAGCCCTCTTCAATCTTTTTCAAAAGGAACTGCCTCAGCTCCTCAAGGTCAGCACCAGACCAGTCGTGGCGGCCACGCTTCACCTGGGCAGGATTGTGGGTAGGGAAGGTTTCGGGTTTATGGTTCAAGGTTGAGAGGCTTGTAAATAAGCAAGGGATAGTAATGGCAGTTCAGGTTTGGGGTTGATGGTCCATGATTAAGGATTTAGGCTTTGAGGATAACAGGCAGTTCGGATTTGGGGTTTATGGTTCAGCATTGGAGGTGCGCGGCTTCGAATTAATGATTCATGATTGAGGGTTTTGGGCTTTAGGGATAATGGGCGGTTCAGGTTTAGAGTTTATGGTTCAGGATTGAAGGGTTTAGGTTTTAGGCTAATGGTTGTGTAAGCAGTTTGGGGTTCATAATTGAGGGTCAGGATGGGATAATATGGCATTCATCTTTCCCGGCCTGTTTGCCCGATAAGATAGCTTCATCGGTTCTCCGCTCCAAAGCTTGTAGTGTGACTCGAAGGCGGCATTCATTTGCAGCCTGCAGGGTTCCAAAATGATTTGGTTGGGACCGAAATCTAAGCATTAAGTTGCCACCCGCCTTGTAGGTCATGTGCTCACTGAAGATTTTTTTTGCGTATCCAGCAGGGTAGACCTGGGACTTCTTCAATTTGTTGGAGCCCGACCTGATCATGAGTGAAGCTGAAATGCCCACTCGTAGCACAGGGGAAATACAACTCTTGCGACACTTGATTTGTACATGCACAGACCTCAGAGGCAGAGCTAGGTCCCAGACACAACAACTTTCCCAAATTTGTTCAGCTTCTTCACTACCATCCCTTGGCTGGACAGCTGCAGCTCCTCCTTTCTCTTCTTCGTGAGCTGCTGAAACAATCTCCGGGACCACAACCTGAAGCCAGGGTTATAAGTTTATTAGGAATCTAAAATCAGCTCGAATACCATTGTCTCAGGATGCCGCACTGTTCCCATGGCGATGCTCGGCTTCGGGGCAAAGTGGCCCCAAGAGCCCATCCAACTTAGCAAGATTTGGAGAATAGTTCAGGGTAATAAGGTTTTAGGGAACAGTCTTGGGTATCAGGAGTATGTTCAATCTCAGACAACTTGGGTTTCTTGGAGATTTCAGGGAAATAATTCGTTGAACATGGACTTAATTGGACTTGCGCGAGGTTTGAAATAAGCCAAGAAACAAGAAGCGCCTCGAGTACTTCATCCCCAAGTAGTTCATGAGCTTAGTCATATGACGCCAGTCGGGGTGGAATCGGAGCAGGGACGAATTCGGCTGCTCGCATATCCAGTAGACGCACCGAATGGCGCCCAACAGCAATAATAACGTTGTTCTCGAGAGCATCCTTCTGACTGAGCTTAGGAAAGGCTTCGTGTTGAAGGAAGTAATCCGTTCTTTTTGGGGTGCAATATTTTAGGAATAGGAGATCTTTGAAAAAACAGAATCAAATGCTTGTCTAGTGGCATATTGCTGTCTTGGACATAGCGATGCCAAGTACGGCCTAGTGGATCTTGACGGGTCCGGCCATGACTCGCCGAATTTATCCATACGAAGCTGCTGCAAGGAAATCCAATACTCACCAGGCTATCTTCGCGAAGGCGAAGAAAGAGGCGAGTGGCCTCAATCAGACCATTCCTTATCTAGATCGATCAATTGGATTTGACATGCAGGCATGAGGTCTCAAACCGTACATGGAATGTTCATGAACAACATATTCTGACAAGAATCAAAGTCCGCAGATCATATCTATGCTTGTCATCGATAATGTCGAAGCAGGCACTGTCAGGGCAAAGGATTTTTGGGAGCTTCCACGGATTTAGGAAAATACCCTTTGCATTCTAAAGATTACGTATTAACATATTTTCCTTGACGGGGTAGCCTTAGATGATATCCTCTGAATGCAAAAGATCTGTCTATTGCAAAGGCCTCTGTTGATCGTTCGAACCTGAAGCCAACGCAGAGCAGTCATACCCAAGTGGAGCAGGCACTATTCTGAGCTTCAAGCTGAATTCATTGAAGAGAGCCCCTTTTCCACTAAACATGTCCAGGAACTGAAGATCCTCGAATTGTCATGACATTGAATGATCCAGCAAACCAAATATCTCAGGTTATTCTTAGCCTCGAGCTCGCTGACCCTCAGGCACATCGGGCGGGGTGCTCTGGCATATGAAGTCACACAAGTGGATCCTCAGGGCGCATCGTGAAATCGGTTTCGCCAAATCATGAAGATTTCAAGACTGAGGGCATGACATTAGAGCCGGATATCCAATCAGCCATAGCAGCCTTGCTGCCATTCTAGACAGCTCCAAGGGAGAAGGAGGCTGCTCCATGACAGCGAAACCCCAAACCTAGGTCCTTGAAAGTGCTTAAAAGCTATGGCACAAAGGGCTCAATTATCATTCTGCATGCAGTGCCTGCACGGCAACGCACAACGCAAAAGTTGCAAAACCTCTGTGCATGCAGTCATTGAGACCAACCGTTTTTGGGCGGCAGGCGACGGATGCCTGGCTTTGCAAAACCTGGCGCGGCAGCTGCCAGAACCTCAAAGTGGATCTATCTAGATCGAGCGGTGCGAGATCCATCCCGCGATCAGACGGGCAGCGATGTACCTAGGATCACTTCAATACATCTTTTGGAGATATGAATGTTAGCACAAGTATCAAGAATGCAAATTCAGACGGGAGACGCTTGCACGATGTCCTTGCCCCAATTGACATTCACGCCGCCGGCGTTGTTCCACTGACAGGGTAGGCTTGTTGCATTTCAGCGTATGCATGGTGCATGAAGCTGCCTTGTACCTTGCTTCGAGCTTGTCATTGGTTTTCTTCACCAGGGCCTTGTCTGCCTGGTACACATAGAATTGGCCCTGCAACAAGACCCCAATCTTCTTTGGCGACGCATTATGGGAGTTCGCAGGAGGCAAAAGGGTCCAGGACACCCTTTGATTCAGCTCTGCCCGAGGCGGCGTAGCGAACTGCTTCTCCTTGCGCTTCAACAGCGCAATCTCCAGCAGCTTCGAAGTCCTTGCCTCCTGCCAGCAGCATAACAGGATTTTCAGGACGAGGAGCAGGTAGCAAATTCATATGACAAGACCGGAACAAACCTCGGAGAGCTTCGGGGTATCACGGGGCTTCTTTCGCCTTGAGACCGCAATCGTTGGCAAATCGGGGTCCTGCATATGGCTGAGTTGGGTTGGGGTCCAGGGATTCCAAAACAATGTTCCGGATGGGCTTGACTTGACTACGTAGATTCTAGGACGTTTGGACTATGATCATTCTTGGGGTCTATCTAGTCTTGTGATATGTCCAGAATCCAAAAAATGCGAACCAAAAATAAAATTGAGGAATCCCAGAAAGTCAAGATAATATGGAGCAATTGGATTTAGGGTTTAGGATTTAGGGCTTAAGATTTGGGATTTAGGACTTAAGATTTAGGATTTACGGTTTAGTTTAGGAGATAATAAATCCCATCCCAGTCCTGCTCTTCTTCATTTTCATCATCATCATCATCCAAGTCTTCTGGTGGCTTCTCGTCATCACTCCCGTCGTCCTCTGACGTTTCTGAATCCTCCTCCTCCTCCTTGCTTTCGGCCTGCTTCTTGCTGACCTTGGATGAGGCAGTCGGCGTTGCCTTCTTCCCAACTTTCGCCTTTGCAGCTTGAATCTTTCCACCTTTCTTTGGAGCCTTCTTAGGAGGTTCGGGCACTTCGTCCTCTTCGTTGTCTGAGCTCTCAGGCGAGGGCGAAGGAAGCTCATCTTCCTCTTCGTCATCCTCCTGCGCAACCTCGGATGGGGGCTTTGTCTTGGGTTTTGCCTCGCTTTCACAGCTTTCACTTTTGCTTTTGCTTTAGCTTTAGACTTAGCTTTACCTTTTCCTTTCCCCTTGCCTTTTTTGCTCTTTTGCTTCAAGTCTTCCGATTGCTTTTCATCATCATTGTCTTCCTCTCCTTCATCCCCTTTCTTTGTGCTGCGCAGCCACTTCCGCACTGCTCGCTGCACCTGAAATACAAGGTTTGCACACTAACTTCTGTTACTGAGAAAATCATGCATCATTTGATTCCCTGCAGTGCAATATTAATTAGAGGCAGGTGGCTTGGAGCAAGTCCGAGGGATCGCTGCCGGAACTTTGTTGCTCCGCCATCGAGAGGAAGATGGCGGCCTGCTCTTCCACATCGAATTCCTCCGGCATACTCACGAGCGGCACGCGATCCTGCCAAGAGGTCAGGTACATGATCTCTCATAGAAACTGCAAAAAATGGCATGATATTTCTAATGAACATCCATGTCTGTCCGCAAAGACCCCATTGTTTCTTTGAGCGCCATTCTCATCTGCCAAGGCCTCCTGTATTGCAGCGTCAGCAATCCAAGCCTTCTTCTCCGTCTTCGTAGCCTTTGGGGCTTCAAGATTTTCCTTTCGCCTTTTTTTCTTTGCCGCAGCTCTCAACTCCTCGGCCGTTTCATCTTCAGGAAGCTCCAAGCTTTCACTTGCTGCCCTCTTCGGCACCAAAGCTAAACTTGATTTTTTCTTTTCTTCTTCTTCATCTTGTTGCTTTGCTTTCTTCATCCATTCCTGTTTGAGCGCTGACTCCCTTGGCTTCTCCTCCTTCTCTGCTTTCAAAGCCCGCTGTCTGACCTTCAGCGCGTCCTTCTTGATTTGCTCAAGCCTGGCCCTCATCTCAGGATCGATTGTTCCCGTTCTCGATCTAGAGCTGCCAGCGGAACTGCCGGCCGCATTTTCCTTCTTCCCTGAGGCCTCGTCTCTCTCTCTCTGATTTTTCTGGCTTTTGATGTCTCTCTTGTCGGGGTTGCTTCCAATATCGGCTCCTGCTTCATGTCTGCAACAGCTACGGGCTTCGACACCCCCTCCTTTGCATCTTTGCTCTGCTGGTTTTCTACCTCCTCCTTTGCATCTTTGCTCTGTTCGTTTTCTATCTCCTCCTTTGCATCTTTGCTCTGTTTGTTTTCTATCTCCTCCTTTACCTCTTTTCTCTCTTTGTCTTCTTCTCCTTTCTTCTCCTCCCCGTCTTTGTTCTGCATCGTCTCCTCGTCCTTTACTTTCTTCCCCGGATTTTCTTGATCGCTTCCTTCTTTCTTTTCTTCCTCCTTCATTGATCCTTCCTTCATCTTTTCCTCCTCTTCTTTCATCTTCTTCTCTTCTTTACTGTCCTGCCCTTTCTCACTTTTAATTTCGCTTTCATCTTCGCTTTCCTCCTCCACATTTGCTGTTACGTCCTCCTGACCTTCATCCTCATCTTCTTCTATTTCATCCTGCTCCGCCATTTCTTCCTCCCCTTCTTCAAGATCATCCTCTTCTGATTCTCTCGCGTCTGCGTCCTGGATCAACTTATTAATAACTAGCTACTAGAACTTGCATGCCAACAACTAGAACTTGCATGCCAACAACGAATACAGAATTGTGCACTTCAGTAGCAAGTATGACCTCGGCTGCCTTTGATCGAATAATCTCCTTGATGACTTCCAGGTTTTCCAGGTCCGACCTGTCGAAACAAGCATTGATCCAAAACTTAATTGGGTCTATCTAGAGATTAAACCAAAGATCCCAATTCCCCTAAAATCCGTAAATCCCTAAACCCTAGACCTCTACTACACCCCTAATTAGTTCAAAACCCTAAACCCTATAAGCCCTAAATCCCTAAGCCCTTAAAATCAAAACCCTAAATCCTCAGCCCCTAAACCCCGAGTGTGCTCAAAAACGATGGCCTCGTGTTCTTGTTTCTTCGGGCCCTTCTGCGGGCGTAGCTGATGATATCCCTTTGGATTTTTGCCTCTTCCTCAGCCCAAGCCTGACAAAGAATAACAACATCAATAATAATGATAGCGTATGAAACTGACCCCACCTTCTTGACTGACTTGGAGATCGGCTTGTGAACCATTGGGAACACATTTGCTGTGTGTAGCAGGGCAGCCTGGCACCAGACAACAAGGATACATCATCTTCTTAGAACAGGAGTCTTTTAAACAGGTCAGCAAGACAGCCATCTCCCGATAGTTCGGCCAAATCCCTTTGAACGTAGCCACGAACTCGAGGACAAAACGGAAGTTGTCCTCCCCTTCAATCCCTTCAGCCTCATAGTGAAGCAGAGAGATCGAAAATCATTTCAATAGGATCATGTTTTATAATGAGGTCCGTACGAAGGACGCTGCGACTTTCCCATTGTCAGGGATATCCACAAAGGTGAAGTTGCAAGGAGCCTGGGGCAAGATTCCTACCCAAATCTTAGGTCCTAGATCCTTTCAAGTGAATCAATAAAAATTGGCCTTCGGGGGCGATTCTGTCAACTTCTTTTGAACTTTCTTTGCAGAAACTCCATGGTCACGACCAAGCTTCTCGAATCTCTTCTGCATCATATCTTGAAAGTTCAGCTGATCCTCATAAAACACCTGATCAGGAAAGGGAGCCCCGAAGAGATGTGAAAACCAAAGCTGCTGAGCAAAGAAATGAATATCTGCCTTCAAGGTTGCCAGCCGAATCTTGTCCAGCGTGATGGACGGCATCGTTGGAAGCGGAGAAAAATTGATTGCCGGACTGACAATACAGAAACCCTGTGCCTCATTCAGGCAGAAGATTTGGGGGCATTTAAGTTCCAAATTCGCCCCAGGATAGACCGTTACCTAGGCCCCCAGGGAATCCGCGTGCAAGGTGCTCCCCTTTGAATCTTACAGACAATCATCATTGAGCCCAGCTGAGTCGAATCAATAATATAAGGGCGTCAAACACTTGCGCATCTCTGTCAATCCAATACTTGCATGAATATGGCGCCTCTAGAATCTGGGAGACTTCCATGAAGTCGCGATCTACGAAAGGTACCTGAAGGAAGATTTCCATTAAGGGGAATTAAGGAGCATGGTTCCGAGGGCGCACGTTTCAGTGCCGAGAGCATTCAGAGACCATTGCAAACAGCTGATCAACGAAATCTAGGGTTTATGGGTTTTGAAAGATTATAAAGAATTAGGGCTTGGGATTCCAGATATCGGGATTAGATTCATCTTTGCGGGTAGATCTAGGGTTTATGGATTTTGAAAGATTATAAAGAATTAGGGCTTGGGATTCCAGATATCGGGATTAGATTCATCTTTGCGGGTAGATCTAGGGTTTATGGGTTTTGAAAGATTATAAAGAATTAGGGCTTGGGATTCCAGATATCGGAAGGGTAGATCCTTGGGCCCTTCGCAGCTGCATCCGATCTCCCAGGCTGCACCTCTGCTTTCGGATTTACGGGTTTTAAGGTTCAGGGTCTAGGGTTCAGTCAGGGTTCAGGGTTTAGGATTTAGGGCGGATATCTTACGGATTTTAAGATTCTCTCCTGATCTTTGAGGGGTACCCCTATTACGAGAATCTGGGGTCCAGGGTAGTATTTGAGGGTCCTATATGGGGACCTCAGGATCGAGGGTCTTTAGAGGACTAGGGTATATATATATATATATGTATATATATGTATATATAGGGTGGCTATCGCAGGATGCACCTCTACAGCAGACCAAAAAAAGCTCCCACTCTGGGTCCTCCTCCTCCTCATCTTCGAAAAGATCATCATCAAACATGATCTGGCTGAGGTTACTCAACTGCACCTCGGAAGGATTTTTGGAGTTTAGGGTTTAGGGTTACATTGGGGTTGTTTTGGGATAATGGAAAAGAAAATGGAAACTACTATAAATATAGGGTTATATAGGGTTTACATTGGGGTTATGTTGGGATAATGGAAAAGAAAATGGAAACTACTGTAATGGGGTTTAGGGTTTATGGTCTTTGGGTTTGGGGTCTTTGGGTTTGGGGTCTTTGGGTTTAGGGCATGGGCAAAACCTCTGTTCACACACCTGCCTGACCACCAGGTAGGACTCAGTATGAACTAGCTCTATGGAATGGACGCCTAGCAAGTCAGAGTCCGGGCTTCAGGTTTTGGAGCAGGATTTCGGGTTTTGATCCCACAGGCACCATGCTTAAACCCTATCTACATTGAGGCAGGTAGTCTCACAAGAAAGAGGGCCTCGTATCCGCTGATTGTGACTCTTTACCTGTTCTTCTCAATATAATTAAGTTTGTTCTGGGGAAGTCTTACATCCTGAGCACAAGCCCCACACCCTCAATTCAAACCCCAAACCCTAAAAACCCGGACCCAAAGACCCTGAACCCCTGAATCCTCAAACCAAACATGCTAAACCCCTGAACCCTCAACCCTAAACCCAAAGACCCTAAGCCCCAAAACCCTCAACCCTAAACCCAAAGACCCTAAACCCCTAAATCCCAAGCCCAAAGCACCGGCTGTAGCAAAGTCTTTCTGGTCCGGCGATCCGCCGGTTCCTCCTCCTCACTGGACTCGGAAGGCCTGGGATGTTTGAGCCCCCAATAGGGATTCAGGGTCTAAGGTTTAGGGATTAGGGTTTAAGGTTTAGGGATTAGGGTTTAGATGTATGAGCCCAGGACTAAATTTGTAGCATATGCCTTAATAGGTCCCCCCCCAAAACCCTATCTAGTCCCCTATAGGTCTCCCCCAACCTAAATTAGTCCGTAGCGCAAATAGGGTTTAAGGTATCCCAATATATAATCTTTACGGGGAAGGCCCCTTAGAGGCGTTTAGGGTTTACGGTGAGGTTTAGGGTTTAGGGCAGTTTCAATGTTGTCCCATCTGGGGGGGTTTAGACCGGAATTTATGGCTTCTATAGTGATGTAAAGTGCTAGGAGCTTTAGACTTTGACCCGACTATGGAGAATGGAATTATCATGTCGGCTAGTATCAAGGCCAGAGGCCTCTAAGCTTACGGTTCAAAGGTCCAGACTTAAAAGATCAGGGTCCGGGGCTTCGCGCTTTGAGGTCCAAAGCTGCGGGTATTAGCCATAAAGTTTCGGGAGACCACCACTCAGACAGCCTTCCCAGTCCGTGCTTGGATTCCCTAAAGCGAATTCTGACATGTGGGACAGGCGTCGGTAGCTACCAGAAGCGCTATGGTTGTCAAACCTTGTGCAGAACCCTTGTCAAAACTTGTGCAGAACCCCTGTGCGTTCGCAAAAACGACACATGTGTTTCCCAAACGGGGTTATCTTAGAAACTCCCATGGTACTCGCCTTGGTAAGCCCTAAGCCCTCAACTCCAATTCCTGAACCTGAATCCCTGAATCCTTAAACAGAAACCTTGAGTCCGAAATCCTGCAGAAACCAGAAGCAGCCAAACCTGAACCTTAAATTCTACACGTTCCATGGAAATACATGCCTATGTTTATATATGTAAGTTTTATGTATAGACAGGTAGATAGATAGATTACCCTATATACCCTTTAAAGCCCCCAAAACATCTTGCCAAAAGACTCCTCGGGAGGATTACACTCGAGAATTGCGCGATCTCCGGGCTGACCGGGGCGCGTGGAGACCTCAAAAATGGGCCACGCAGCTTGGAGGTTTGGGCTTAGACTCGGGGTGTCCATGAAGGTCCAAGGACCCCAAAATACTGGGCTTTTTCTCCCAAATACCTTTCAGGTTACCGTATTTGGGCCCTAAAACCAAATTTTTGTGTTCTTGGACCCTTAGGGTCTATTCTCCCTGAGCCTTAAAAACTTGATGGGTCATCCTAAGCCAAAACGCGTTTTAGGGTTTTGGGTTTAGGATGGTTTAGGGTTTGGGGTTTAGAGTGCGCAGCGGATTGGGGCCTCGATGTACTTTGCTGGAAGGAGAACTAAGGGGTTTCTCCCAAGAGGGCGCCCTCAGGACCCTAAAGATTTACAGGGATGATAAAAGGGTTCTGCGAGGAAAAACATATGTGAAGCACATCTTGTGAAACTCCCACAACAGCGGCGTATAGTTTTGTAGCATTGGAGCGACTTTGGGACATTGCGAGGGGGGTTTAAGGTTTGCAGACCCTAAGGGTCCACCCTGAAAGTTGATTTTACGAATGAAGTCCTCCTCACAATAACCCTCATATAACTCCTAGTATTTTGCGTGGCAACCCCTATAATACTCCCCTACATAATCCTCTCGTAGCCCGCTTTCAGGACTTTAGACGATAGCTCACATAGTACTATGATCTCTACGAAGTACTATTTATCAAGGTGGGGCAACAAGGGACTGAACTCCACAGCTCGTGCGAGAAAAGGCCAAAATATCCAACAGCCTACACCCTTAATCCCTAAACTCTGAACCCTCAACGGCTTACGTAATTTTCAAGCACTAAACTATGGGCCATCTTCACAACCCAAACATTTCAACCCTAAACCTTAAAATCTCAAATCACTAAACCGAGGGCCATCACCACAACCCAAACCCTAAGGCTCCATGTAGGTACTATGTATTGACATTTCGGTCCCGTGTAGGTATTATTTACAGACTGTGAGCCCCAGGGAGAGACTTCAACCCAACCCGAACCCCTCAACCCCCAGCCCCCAAACCTTGTGGTTAAGGGTTTAGGGATTTAGGCTTTAGGGTTTAGAGTTAAGGGTTTAGGGTTAAAAGTTGAGGGCTTTAGGGTTTTAGAGTTTAGGGGTTTTCGGGTTTGATCCCTGTAGTATACCCCCTTCTCATCCCTGTAAAAACGCACCCCCTAGTTCCAAGTGAGGTTGCCATGACTCAAATTAACTGTAGCTACGCGAGTCGCAGGTCGTTCATACTGTTGATATTACAACTCCTGCATGACCTTAAGCCTTCGTATACTATAGTACCGTTACCCCCTAGGTATAAGGTACATACTTAGGGTCATACAGGATTTCTATTCTCCACCGCATGTAGACTCAGGTAGACCCTCCCTGTACACTCCTCAGCCCCAACGCTGAGGCGTTGGGTCCAAAGTACACAACTTAGAATACACTCCTCAAATCTGAATAAGGATTCATGCTATAAGAACCTTACAGTTTATGATTCAGTTTATAATTTTAGTATACCTGACCTTAGTGCAAAGCATCCGCAGTCCAGGCCTGGGCAAACTATACCAATTTGCAACCCTTAACCCCTAAACTCTGAACCCTGAAGCCATGTTGGGATATACTACCGAAAATCCTGATGTATAGGCGCAATTTCCTTATGACACACTTTGGAAGACAACATTTCCTACAAAACCCTATAAGCCCCAATTCCATGAAATTTCCTATTTTCTTTTCCATTTGACTCTCTATTGTTGAGAATATATCCCTATATGTGTGTGTATGTATATATATATATATATGTGTATATCTACATCCGGAGATAATCCTATCTTACCATATATAACCCTGTATACCCCGAATTCAGCTGTGATAGACAGAGACCAGGGACCACGATCAAGTCGCTCAGTGCGCGATCCTTCCGCGGGCTCGCTTTGCGCTTCGGGGCCTTCCCTTCCTGCCGCATGGAAGGGGAAAGAAAGTGGCTTGAAACTACCATATTCAAGGGATTAGGAATGATTAGGATTATGGAATCAGGAACTTCTATACCAAATCCAAAATATGTAGGGAGTCTTGTTTCATCCCCCGCTAGCAAGTAGTACCCGTAATCACTACGCCCGAAACTTGTTGGGGGACATGGGCGTATTTGTCACACACGGGTGCTGTTTTTTAGCTGAGTAGAATCCTGAATACTGCCGTCCGTTTTGTTTCATGGTATCCCAGAAAAACCCTTTTCCCCCTGCAGACTCTTCAAAGGGTAACCCCTGAAACCCAACCCTAAGTACATCGTAGCTTCCATGTGATGTTCCACTTGCTGTTCCATATGACCCCCTTTCTTGGCGTAATAGATCCCTCTATAAATACATCCCTGCATAACCTTACATAAGTCTATATACCGTTATGTACCTTTGTACAACGATAAATAGCCCCTTCATACCGCTATATACTCCTTTTTATCCCTATAGAACCTCTATGTGATGCTACCTTATATAGCCCTATATACCCTTCCATAAACCTAAATAAACTTATATACTGCTACATGTCCCTATATAGCTCTCTATACAACTTTATGGTGTCTGTGAATCCCTAAACCCTAAAACCTAAACGCTAAAACCTAAAGACAAGGTCCTGAGATGAGGCGTCGCCTTTGCCGTCCTCCTTGTCTCCCTCCTCCTTTAGGGGTTGTGGGCTTAGGCTACGGGACGCTTACGGATGGGAGTATGAGTGTAGGCTTCATATGAGTAGAATTTTTTGAGGTGGTCAAACCCAGTAAGATTATATTTGTTACATAAAATACTATACCAAAAATGAGGATATCATCTTACTCTATATTGGGTACCATAGTAGTATTCACGGACTTCAGTCAGTCGATGAAGCGATCAACAGGCACTTTGGCCTCTCCAATAGTTAATGTAAAAATATGTAAAATATATTGGGTACCATAGTATCCTCAAATAAAATACTACACATATGAAGTTTTGGGTTTAGGGTGTAGCATTTGGGGGCTTCCCAAAAAATAGGTGTACCTTGTTAGAGGTTCCGACAATGAGGGTTATGGTATTTCGGGGTCTACAGGTGCCCTCGGGGCAGGGAAGATAACATATCAGCCCCTAGGTATGTTCACAACTTCTATATGGGACTTTACCCGAAATAGTTCCCACATCTCCTTGCGCAGGCTCTCCGGGATATGGGAAATTGGGAAATACATCTGAAAGATTCCAGGCAATTCGAGGCCTTTGTGAGAAGGTATACCTAGAGGGGCACAAGGGATATGCCAATGTAGTTTCCCTCGTACGACATACACCTTGGAAGGGATGTACGGCTTATGTAAATAGGGACTATATAGGATTTAGGGATAAGGGCTAAGGGTTTGGCTCTTCAAGGACGTTTCTGAGGGACCGGCCCCTCAACCACTGAATCTTGAACCTTTATCCCGAACGATAAGCTGCAAACCCTAGACCCTAAACCCTAAACCCAAAACCCCAAGCTTAACCTTGACTGAAGCCTTTAGGACCTTGTAATGTAGCTGCTTGCAGAGAGCTGCGACATGCTTCCTAGGTAAACCAAACCATAGTGAAATGGAAAAGAGACGGATAATAGCATGGAAGCTGAAACTTACAAGTTTCATGCAAGTAGCTATAGCCTAACGTAGGGCTCCTCCGAGTACTCTATATCACTTTTGGCCTAACTAAGCTTAAACCCAGCACCCTAGGCCCAAAACATCAACCTTAGACACAAAACTTTAAACACAGAACCCTAAGCTTCAAGGAACCCTACAACCTTGAAGCTAAACAAATCAAGTTCGAAGCACTTCGAAACTTAAACATTGAAACCCTTCCAAATCCAAAATCTTGAGCCCTAAACCCGACTCTTGCGCTCTCAGTGCCCGCATCCTGTGTTAGCTCCCGCGTGTTGCCCCGCTTGGCGCGTGCCTGCATTCCTCCCGATGCTGGTTTGATGCCGTAGTCCCCTAATCTAGTCCCCCCATACCTGGAACATGAGCTATAGTCTAAACTCATAGCATCCCCCTTAATAGCCCCCATAACACTCCCCTAAATGATCTCCCTTATATAACCCCCTCTAAGGAGTTTGGACTACGGCACATAAGGTTTAGAGTTTGAAGGTTAAGGGTTTAGGGGCTTAGGCTTTGTGGCTCGGGGGCTCAGGGTTTGGGGTATGGTATAGCCGTCCTATTCGGGTTACTCATTCACTCGTCTTTTCGTATCTAGGTAACTGGGCTGAAGCCAAAAGATCATCACGCTTGGGCTCATCATTGCGTGGCAGGCAAAATGCCCGGCACGGGATGCAAGACTAGGAAACTAGTTTGATTGTTTAGCGACCTTAAAGAGAGGTTCTGAACATGCGCCCCCAACCACAACGCATGATTCTGAATAATGAAGGGTCCCCCGCATTAAAATTTGGGAAAAGTTGGTTGCGGGTGGTGGTCCTGAAGGAATTCGAAAGACAGGAGTCTTGGGTTTCGGCTCGGAGCATGCCATTATGAATTGTCTGCCTTGTTGTTTTCCGCCCGGGATCAAAACCTGCTCTATGCCAAACCACCAAAAAACGCTGCCCAACATAGCCTTAGTCTGCAGCCCCTTTCGTAGTCCTGTACTTCTAGGAAGGAGAAAGCTCAATCTTGCAACAATACCCGCAAATCCACTTTGTCTCCTTCAACTAGATAAAGCTAGCTTTCCGACAACCATATCAAAATCATACGCCATGTACTATCTACTGAATGGGGGTATATTCCCCTAAAAAACAAGATCCTCAAGCTGGATCCCGTTTTTTCTTCAACATGGGTTCAGGGCTCATGTTTCAGGATCCCGTGCGACTGCGTGCCAATATGTGGTGCTCCAAGTTGGAGCTATTCACATCTCCTACACATGCATGCATACTCCCTGCCTGGCGTGCTTGGGGATCCAAGGCATTTCAAAGGTTTAGAATTCAGGGCTTGCTTACGCGGTTTAGGGCTTTGGGGTTAGGGATTTGAAGGGTTGAGGGTTAAGGGGATTATTGCCAAACATGAAAATTATGCTTCACCAGGATTCTGCTGTGGTGGTCCTGTTGTTGAGAAACTTCCGTGTTGCCCGCGCAATGTACCCACATAGGCTCCTAGCAGATACTAAACCTCACATCCAAAGTAGGTAGGTATATTACGTACCCGAGTGATTCCTATAACTCTATAACCACTATAAGGGACTAAGTGTCATCTTAACACTAACCCTTGAGCGAATTCAGCATAGTACTGGTTTTGAGTTTTGTTTTCCCCTACCTGGAATCTCAAGGCATGCGCTTGTAAATGGAGTTGGCCCTGAAAAAGCCCGCTTCCCGCATGTTGCAAACAAATCTGAGACCCGTATAGCGCAAGACCAACTACAGAAAGTCGTGTTACTTCACTTGTACTGGCAAGGGAGTTTCGACCCCGATCAACTCTTTCACACCTTCTATGCCCCTAGAGACCCTCGTTTTGAGAAGTTTCCAATCCTCAGCCCTAAATCCTAAACCCTGAACCCGAAACGCTAAATCCTAACCCGTCCTCTGCGCGATGACAGCGGTCGCTCTGGCTGCTGGTATTGATACTGCTGATTGCGCAAGTAGTGCTGATAGAGCTGATAGTGCCTCATCTCAAGGAGCCCTAGGTACTCATTTGGCGGGAAAATTATCTATATATATATATATGTATCTATATATGTATATATATATATCTATATATATATATATGAATACTTACACAGTTCTGGATTAGGGTTTTGGGTTTAGGGTATAGTGCGGTTCAGGGTTTAAGGTTCCCAGAAGGACTGTGCCGTTTTGAGGGTTTAAGGTTTCCCCTCTCCCCCTACCCGCAACAATAGAGAAGCAAATGGAAGAGCAAATGGACAATGAAAAAGAAACCATAGAGGTTTACAAGGACGTGTAGGAAACCCTGTGCCCCTGACGATATACCCCACCAATCCCCTCTAAGGATACCCCCCACCCCAAATGTAGTGCCGTTCTGAATTAGGGGAAATGTTGCTATGAGGATGGTAAGGGTGAGGGGGGGAGCTTTGAAGTACTCACAAAGCCATGCGCTAGTTCGAACTCGGTCGGGATTAGCTTGGCACCGTCCGATTTTCACAGAAAACAAGTTAAACATAAGACCTGCACTTTCAAAGCCGAATATGTGCCACACTGCAGACACTGCTGGGAGGTTTGAATGGCACTGGGTCTGGCCGCCTGCCACTAGGATCGGGCCTGCTTGGCGAAAAGGCGTCACTGATCTGAGAGCCCAAGAGGCCCAGGAGCTGATTTGGTACAGTAGTTTCCCTGAAAAAGGGACCCCATTATGCACCCCAATATACCATAATTCCTTCTTATAGGGACCCTCAAAACGATATCCCTAATTTTGGGAAACCCTAAACCCTAGACCCTAATCCCTGAACCCTAAACTGGTACCCCTAATTTTGGGAAACCCTGAACCCTAAGCCCCCAAAATGGTACCCTTGATTTTTTGAAACCCTAAACCCTAAACCCTAATCCCTACACCCTGAACCCCCCCAAAATGGTACCCCTAATTTTGGAAAACCCTGAACCCTAAACAATAAACACCGAAAATGGCACCCCGAATTTTGGGAAACCCTGAACCCTAAACCCTAAAACCCCAAAATGGTACCCCTACTTTTGGGAAACTCTAAACCCTAATCCCTACACCCTAAACCCTAAACCCGAAACCCCCTCATTTTGGGAAACCCGTAACCCTACACCCTAAGATGGTACCCCTAATTTTGGGAAATCCTGAACCCTAAACTCGAAAACCCCCAAATAGTACCCCTACTTTTGGGCAACTCTAAACCCTAATCCCTAAACCGTAAACCCTAAAATGGTGCCCCTCATTTTGGGAAACCCCCATTTGTGAAGGAAGGTCTGAGACCAGCAGCTTCGGGACTTCCAGTTGAACTGTAGTCTGACCGCCCTAAAGGCAGTTACATAGGGGATTATATAGGGGACTACTCTAAGGGGTAGTGAGGGGGATACTAGGAGGTTTTACTATGGTTCAGTTAGGTGACAAAGATGCCACACCGTGAGCTGTATGAGATGACATCTGTGGCAGGGTCCACCCTAAACCGGGTTTAGGGCTTATAATATAAGGTTGAGGTTTAGGATCTACCCTAAACCCTAAACCCTGAACCCCTAAACCCTGAACCCCTACGCCCTTGAAACCTCTAAAGCCCTAAACCCTAAAACCCGAGGCACTTAGCCAAAGCAACATTGAAAGCCCTCATCCTTGGCCTTTTACTCTCAACTTGGAACTCTAAAGGCTAGATAGGGGTTTCCAAAAATTAGGATACCTTTTGGGGAGTCCCTGTAATGAGGACCATAATATTTTGCAACCTATATTGGGGTCCCTAATTTTGGAAAACTACCAGATCTTGAACCTTGTAGCGTAAAGTGCCTACCTAAGCCCCCAAAAATATATGAAATAATTGGTCTTTCAGGCTATTTTTTGAGGTTTCGGGCTATTGTTTTACCTACCTTTGGGGTCCAGGTATATTCGTTTCCAAGAAGACCCCTAAACCCTCCAGGAAGCCTTACAGCTAATTGGCTGGCACATTGTTGCAAAAGACGTTGACAGATCTCCACAGCAGGTACGCGCGTAATCCCCAACGCGGGCCCTGCATCATCCTATGGGGCTCTCTACATCGTACAAAGCAAGGTTTCAATACCGGGAATAATTGGGGTTATTCCCCCTTACAGTACCTGTTACCACAACAGGTTATAGGAGTTATAAGAACCTTAACAAGGCCCCTTTAAGGACAGTTACTGGGAGGGGGAATGACCCAAGGAAGAATACTATGGTTTGGGTTGGTCTTCCGCATACAAGCCCCTCCCCTGCAGCGGAGCGCAAGTCCTAAAACTAGGCCTTAAGCAACCTCTAACCTCAAAACAAAATCCTCTCACCTCCTAGTGTTGGTAATGAACCATACAATGTCTTACTATGGGGGTCATTACCAGGCAGACCGGAAATCGAAAGCAAAAACCCAAAAACAAACAAAATCAAAGTTGACTCGGGTTGCTGATTCTGCTGGGCGTGCTGGTACGGCGGGGACAGCTGATTGTTGTAATTTTGCCTCAGCTGAGCTTGGCAGCCACGCAAGCAAGCATGCTTGCAGATGAAACGTCCGCTGCAAAACAAGTCCTATACATTAGGAGGACCCCCCACCCTGTAATAGTGGTATAAGAGGAATAGAAGAGGACCCTAATATAATCCCTATTATCCCTATTATCCCTTATAGCCACTATTACAGGGTGGGGGGTCCACTTAACCTATACACGATAAGCCCTACATAGGAATCCTGAGCTCCGAAACCTAGCTGCTGAGGTATTCGGCTCTGAACCCTAAACACAAATTCCTCGCCAAACATAGTTGCGTTAAAAAAATGTACATGTAAACCAACAAAGATATGTGTATATATATATATACACACATACATGTGCCCCACATGATTATGAATAATCAGCTCCGTCTTCTTGCTAACAACCAGCACGTGACCCCCCAACCCAAAACTCCCTATAATCTATAAGCCCGTATATATCCTCATGCACGCCTAGAGCCTCTTCAAGAAACCCCTTTGCCCTTTCTCAACATGCCCCACAGCCCCCCACACCCTAAACCCTAAATTACTAGAACAGCTGAGCTACGGGTGGCCGTGCCAGCCTGCCTGCTGAAACGGTACCCTTGGGTTCTGCTGCGCAAAGCCTGGTTTTCGTAGGGTACAAAGAAAAACATTAAGAAGGAACTTTCAAGGGGTTAGGGTTTAGGGTCGTTTAGGGTTAAGGGCTTAAGGTTTAGGGTAATCTCATACCTACGAGGGTGTAGAGAAGCAGGGGTGTATGGAGCTTGGGGTTCAGGGTTTGGGGTAGAGGAAAAGATGTTTGAAGGTTCAGGAAAGGACCCTCTAGTAATGAGTTGGGCTACAAGTGGGTTGTACGGGGATAAGTGGGCTTCTACGTCCCATGACTTACAAATCTCGGATTCAATAGATATAGCTATCGGGGGCCGCACCTTGTATGGTCTGTGGTATGAGATGTAGGGTTGAGGGCTGGGGAGTGCGGGGCCTAAGCTCCTAAACCCTAAGCCCTGAAACCTAGACCGTAAAACCTAAACTCTAAGCCCTAACCTCCTATAAAGTAACGCACAAAAAGATCTGACTGTCAAGAGTCTAGGGTTAGGGTGTGTCTATGGGAGGGGCCCTTCAGTTGTAAGTTGAATCATGAATGGGGTGTGATGGGGATACGCTAGGTTGTAACAATGCAACTAAAGGGGTTCGCCCTGTAAGTAATGAAGAAATGATTCAAGAGCTGGACCCTAAACTCTAAACCCTACTTTCCACGCAGGCTTGCGTGAACAAAAATGCTCCAGCACGTTAATCAATCGGAGGTCTCAGGGGGCCAAGGTTAAGAAATGTGTAGGGTTGAGGGGTAGGCCCCCACCCACTGACAGTGGTATATACTAGGAATATATAAGCCTTGGGGGCCCAGCCCAATGCATATCCCAGACAAAATTGGCCTTCAAGGCTTCAAGGGATGCAGGTGCGATGACGACTGCCCCGTACTCATACCCTAACTTATCTGTTTAGGGTTTATGGCTTGAGGGCCGGGCCTCTGACTACATCCCAATATGGAAGCCAACGTAAAAGCCACAAATCTCTCACCCAGCTTCTGCAAGACGAGAAATATCCAAACGGCCAGACGCCCGCCGGCGCCCGTAAACTTATAGTCCCCCTTAAGTAGATAGAATATGAGGCATATGGGGATCTTATTATAATATGCCCAAAACCATATTCTATCTACTTAAAGGGGGCTATAAACCCTGGAATCCCTGTAACTCAACCGCAATTCCGGGACCCCAAGCCTTAAACTCTGAGGTCCTAAACTCAATTTATTCTGTTGTATCCCTTGTAAAATACATACACAGAGAATTATATGTGTATATATATATACATGTATGTATGTATGTATGTATGTATGTATCTATGTATGTATGTATGTATGTATGTATCTATGTATCTATGTATGAATGAATGTATGAATGAATGTATGTATGTATGTATGTATGTAAATCCCTAAACCCTAAACCCCATGTATATGGGTGGTTGTCAAAATTATGGTCCCTTTTATGGATCCCTATAATAATACGGCACCAGGTATTTAGGGTACCCAAAAAAGGACCATAATTTTGACAACCACCCATATAGATAAACCCTAAACCCTAAACCCCCTAAACCCTAATCCCTGAACCCTAATCCCTAAACCCCTAAACCCTATGTATATAGACACACCTTAACCATGATCAAGGAGCCCGGAGTGCCATCCTTCTGCCAAATGATCTGGCACGTCATGGGGTCGGAAGCTATGTGCGTGGACATCTGCTGTACCTAAGGGCTCCTTTTATAAGGGTTCGCGGGAGTTGAATAAAGATGATGTGAGGTTGAGGGTTTAGGGGTGGGGTTTGGGATTTTGGGATTCAGGGTTTCGGGCTTCAGGTTTTCCAACATATGGACCCCTCAGACCCTGTGCAAACACTCAGAGTCACCAAGAATTCTCAAAAAAACACACGGTCACTCAAACAAATAAGAGCCATATCTTATAGGGCCCTGCCCAAGCTCTAAGCCCTAAACTTCACCTCATACCACGAGCCCCCACGACTACCCTTAACTGGGGTCCATACAGACCCTCTAAGCGGGCACTTGAGCGCTGATGCGTGGGTAGCTGGGAGGTTGGGGTATTCTCCTCTGTATACATGGGCTCCGCTGACACAACTGGACCGCAAATCTCGCGGCCACAATCTATAGGACTAAGACGCCATACCGATCCCAAGGGTAATCCATTTTAGAATGCAAGCTATAACCCAACTTATGACTACGGGGGCCCCTACCTGCGTCTATAGAGATCACAGGTGCTGGTGCAAAGGCGCCATAGGTGCCACCACCAGTCATCGCCTAGGTCCCCATGCGTCTGCACGGTGTAGGGTAATACAGGGTCCAAGGTTTAGAGCTTTGGGTTTAATGCTTAGGGTTTAGGTTTTAGGGTTTAGGGCACGGCAATACAGGGTCTAAGGCTTAGAGCTTGGGGTTAGAGGTTTTAAGGCTGGGCTTTGAGGTTGAGTTCCCTAAGCCTTCTATTACCGTAACCCCTCAACCATTTAGGGTTTGGGGTTTTTGGGGGTAAGGCTTAGGGCTTGAGGTTGTGTTTAAAATTTGGAGCTGAACGGGATGACACCAGAATTTCTCAGCATAGAGGCACTCCGAAGATGAGGGTTTGGGGCTTAGGGTTCGTAAGGACTACCCAAACCCCAAAAGTATGTAGAAGAATAGCCCTAAACCCAAAATATCAGCCATAAAGGCCTTTATTTTACATACTTTTGGGGTCCAGGTAAACCCTATAACCCATTTTAGTAGCTTCCATTTTCTTTTCCATTAACCCCATATAACCCCTATATACCCCCTGTTTAAGCCCTATATAACTCTAAGAGGTTCTATGGGATCACCTGAAAGGCTATTTCGAGGAGCTCTCCTCGGCGGGGCTACAGGGTTTAGGCTTTAGGGTTAGGGTTTAGGGTTTAGGGTTTAGGGTGGAAAGATTACATGTCCTGGTTGTAGTGAGGGCTCTAGACGGATTACGTGTGGAGTGCCGGGGTGGTAGTACCAATGATGGTGCAAGGAATCACTTCACATCACTCCCGTATTCGACAAAGCCTGAATCAGGCCTTACAATCGAGCTCCCCTTTTTAAAGGAACCCTGAACCCTAAACCCTGAACCCCCTGTTGAAGGAACCCACTTAGGTGCATAATATCTGCCCCGTTGAAGCTCAGACTTAATCAGGCCCCATGGCAAAACACACACACACACAAGGAACGACATGCCAAAATCCACACTAAGATTTCAAAGTCTCGCACGCTAAATCTGCGTGCCCTCTATAGAGTCCTCGTGACTCTATGTAGTTGCGGATGTCAAAATGCTAAACTTCCAGCCCTTTGATCTTAGCTGCTGCGCTCAGAAGCCGTCAACCGCAAGCCCACAAGACACGCAAAACATCTAAACCCTAACCCCGAAGATCCAAATAGCCCAATGTAGATCATATTCGAAGACTTTAGGACCCAACGCATGGATTAGTTGTATACTTTGACCCCTTGGAGAACCCAAAGATCTAAACCCCGCACGCTAACCCAGACCCAACGTCCCCAATCCTTGGCCTGGACACTAGCTAGACCTCCAAAATCCCATAATGATACAGGTAACCATAAGAGTAATAGAATGTAATGTGATACAATACAGCTTGATACAATGTGATAAAACACAATATATTCCAGTATGAAATATGGAGAAACAATTTATGATATACCCAGAGAATAGTATTATGTTGATAATCATAATGATAATAAGCTTTGAGCCATAGGCCATCATGTTTGGTGTTTGGGAGGTCTAGGTGGACCCTGACTTGTAGGGCTTTAGGGCAAAACTCATGAAGTCCCGGCTGCTGCCGCGTAGAGAGCGCCGGCAGCAGCATCATCCACAGCAATGGTCAGCTGCTTACCCTGCACTAAGGGGACTTTAATGGGGACCCCAAGCAGGGAACCCCAAGAATATGGTAGGAATATAAGAGGAAAATAAGAGCCCTGGCAAGTAGATTCCCATCCTTTTCCTGCTGTGTTCCTGGGCTTCCCGGGTTAGGGTCCCCTAATCCCTTTATGCGAGTAGCCTTGAGGCCAGCTATGTCTTTACCCTCCCTGGATCCCTGGCGGCAGTCATTAATCCCTTTATTGCACGCTATAATACCAAAAACATAAGCCACGCCCGCCCCTGAGGGTTTGGGGGGCAAAAAATCGAAGCTGGTATATGGGGGTTTTCCTTGGGGTCCCCACGGACCACAGCATCTTGGGGTCTATACTGGGGTCCCCCTCCTATTTAGGGCAAGTACCATATTTGTTTAGGACTTGAGCCACCAAAGTATGCATTCTCCATAGACTTGGAGCCCCTGGGCAAGGACTTTGTAGGCTTAGGGTGCAGGGTTTAGGGTTGCTGCGGGCCGTTTGGGGTGAATATCAGGCTCAGGTAAATTCAGCGTTAGGGTTGAACGAACCTGTCAGACGCATGACTGAATTCTGTCGTAACCAATAAGGGCAGGCAAGACATCTATAATACACATCTTTGATACAAGCTATCAACACAAACCTTTCTCCTATGGCAGACTGAGAAAGTACCCTAAGCCCTAAACCCTAAACACCTAAAGCCCTAATCCCTAAACCCTAAACCCTGAACCCTAAACCCTAAACCCTCAACCCTCAACCCTAAAGCCCTAAGCCTTAAACCGCAAGATGTAGCGACGGCAAACCACTTGCGGGCGCCTTGAAGTTGGACGACGCCAGCAGATGACCCAACTGCTCTCCAGAGATGGTTGCCTTAGATTCTAAGTGGCTTTTAGGGTGTAAGGGTTTAGGGTTTAAAGTTTAAGGTTTTAGGGTTTAAGGGTTTGAGGTTTAAGGGTTTCAGGTTTGGGGTTTCAGGTTTAGGGTTTAGGGTCTCAGGTGTAAGGCTTTAAGGTTTAGGGTTTAAGGCTTTAAGGTTTTGGGATGATTAAGGGTCTTAGACTGCTACGAAAAGGGCTGAGGGCGGTAACGACTTTGTCAATCTAGGGCTTCCGGTTGGAGCAGAAAAACCAAAAAAAATACCTGAACCGCAAGAGCATGCAGAACAATAGCCCTAAACCCTAAGCCCTACACCATAATACCTGCACCTATTCCACCTAGTTTTGATGTCCAGCCAGTTCTTCAGGCGCCGGCATGACCCAGAATGATTTGAGGAAGCATGCATCACAGTGAGTGTGAGGCTAGGCAGAGTACCATCACAGCGCGCAACGGGCAAATGCCCGGGTTGTTGCGATGACAGGGTGTGTCTTTACTAGGTGTGGTGGCTAGCTGTGGTTCCACATTGCTCTTTCAATGCTACCACCGCTGCATCGACAAGATAGGTTCATGAACAAAACCAAGAAATAAGTCTGCCTGTATCTAGTTTGCAAAGCTTAGTTTCCTAGAGCCCGCCCCAAAATGGACTTGCAGTATAGGTTACGAGGACCCCCTGCTTAGTAATAGTGATTACACGGGATAATGGTGATTATGTTGAGGTCCTCTTATATTCCTATTACACTACTATTAAAGGGGGGGGGTGTCCACCCAAAGTATAGTTCAAATGACACAGGCCGCATTAGCGGAAGTCCAGCCCCTGCAGCCAAAGCCTAGGGATTAGAGTTTAGGACAATACAAAAAAAGTCATGTTTGAGATCTACTAGACTGAAGAATTCTACACCATGATTGTACAAGGAACCTAGAACCACAATATGGGTACTGATCTTTGCAAGCCGCCATTATAACATAAGTTTCAATGACGGTTTTCCATTTGATGTTCCGTCCATTAGAGGGATAATATACCCGCAAACCCTTACCCTTACCCATGACATTGGTAATGATGTGGGCTTCGATGCTTCTTATCCAGCCTAAACCCCCTAAACCCTAAGCCCTAAACCCTATACCCTTAACCCTGCATCTTAAACCCGAAGCCCTAAACCCGAAGCCCTAAACCCTACACCCTGAACCCTGCACCCTGTACCCTATACCTATACCCTACGCCCTGAACCCCAAGCCTTGCACCCTAAGCCCTAAACGGTTGAGGTCAGGTGGGGTCCTCCTAAACTGTCCTCTCTCCTGACTCGGACCTCAACCCTGATTGAACGCAAGGCCTAAGCCCTAAACCTCCACACCCTGAATCCCCTGAATCCATGCGTATTACTATATTAATATGTGGTGTGTATACATGTATGTATGCACGTAGGCACGCATGTATGTATGTATATATGTATCCCTTAGTGTATAACTATACGTGTACATACATATATGTATATACTTGCATATTATTACATCCTCTTTGAAGTGGCCATGCGTTTCCAACCCTGCCCCCACTCAGGCTGCAAAGTGTCTTCCAGATGCGCCCGGAAGCCCAAGCCTTCGCACTTGTCCGAGGACCCTGGTGCCGGCGCCGCCTGACTCTAAGGTTACAAGTATGGGCCCCTAACATGGGCCCTTAGGCCCTCTAGGGGTACATATAGGGTATATGGTAGGTATATGAATATCCAAGGGTTCGGGGCCCATACTGGGGGCTCATGGTTGCAACCTTAGACTGACGGGGGTGGCGGCTAAGGTTTATCCGTTTGGGTCTATTCTGGTTTCCCTTAACCTTAACAACCCCTCATATACTACCCACTCCCCTGGGTTTTCTCTTGATTAAGCTTAGTTAGGGATAGTGGGAGCTAAGTGCGACTAATTAGGTGGAGCCCGGGGGTGGTATAGGGTTTAGGGTTTAGGGTTCAGGGTTCAGGGTTTCGGATTCAGGGTTTGGGGTGTAGGGTTTTAGGGTTTTAGGGTTTAAGGTTGTTGGTTCCCTGGATTTGTCCTTCTGGTTCAGAAGGGCTCCTCGGTGTGTAGAAATCCGGAGCAAGCCAGACCCAGAAGTTCCCTCCATGATCTAACGTCCGATTCATGTTCAACTTTTCTGATTTTCCATGTTCTTTTCAATTTGGTTCTCCATTGTTGGGGTGCTACCCCTCGACCCTAAATCCTAAACCCAAATCCTAAGCCCCAAACCCTGTTTCATCTCTATGTCAAGTTTAGGGTGTAGGGCTTAGGGTTACACGGGGCAAATAGGGATACACAGGAAAAATGTGGCTTCATAGGCATAAATACCTTTGTACGGTTTTACATAGGATTACAATCGGATTGTATAGGGAGGTTCTAGGTCTGGGATCTAGGGTTTAGGACCATGGAGAATCAAAAAGGGTTTAGGGTTTAGGGTTGGATGCTAGAAATCATGACACCCAGTACGAACAACCTCGGAAGTTATGGTACCATGGTATACTAGGTCACGCATGGTTTCAAAGACCAATAGTAGGTCACAAGTAATTGCAAACCATGCGACGTCCAGTGGTCACCAAGTCATCCTTACCTGAACCATAAACCTATGAAGAACCTGGAACCCTAGCACGAATGATATTTTTCCTGTTTCTTATGATTACAGTAAACAAATTGTGCAAAATATTTCCAAGTACCCTAAACCCTAAACCCCTAAGAAACCTTAGACGATGTGGGTCCCAAAGGCCTCTGTGGCTTTCGGAGTCAAAGGCTCCTCCTGTCAGGCCCGTTGTTGACAAATCCCAAACTCCCGAACATGAACGGCGTTTCCGTGATGTTGGGGACTAGGGTTTAGGCTTTAGGGTTTAGGGGATCATGGACTGTTTTTTTTGTTACTTTGAGGTGTTTGGGGCTTCGGGCGTGGGATGTTTGACCTCAAAGGCTCTTCCACCAGTAAAGGCCTGCCTGTAACCTGCCTCATTACCTACAGTTTTATGAGGACTTACTACTAATTTGTAGGTAATTGGCCAAGGGCCGAACTATCAGCATTCCAGTCGAAGTTTATGATGTAGCCCACCATTCACGCTCCGCAATGATCAGCAATCACCAGGATGAACCAGCTTACTATTATGCCTCAGCTTAAGGCACTCACCACTTCGCCTGCAACTTCTCCGAGTACCCCAGCGATCAAATTACAACAACGGTACCCTTTTTCCCCCATCGGTTGATTGCATAAAGGAACCCAGCACCCTAAAAAGTTGAAAGGGTACCGCAGGGCTTCCTAGTTCTTCAGTTCTTCAGCGTAAGCCAGAAGTAAAGGCGTAACTGCTCAGGGTAAACCCTCAAGTAACTTAAACCCTAAACCCTGAACCTCAAGTAATTTCCGGTTTAGGGTCTAGGGGGGAACTTGGGGAAGCTGCTCACATCCTTAAATTCAGAAGACCCGAGGATGACTCTGTGTTTAGAATACAAAGCCCAGAGGGTCCATGTACCCCATAAGTAGGCACTTGGGTTTGGGTAACAGTAACTGTAGTATTGGTTTTGGGTAAGTATATGATTACTAGGTACTTGGACCCTTAAGGGAATTTAGGGTTAAGGCTTAGGTTTAGGATACAAAGGGCAGATGACCCTGAAACAACCTCAGTTTCCAAGGTAAAACGCACAAAGGGTTTAGGGTTTAAGGAAGAGCGCTACCAAACGAAGGAATACTTAGTTCGACTGCTGCGCATTGAGATCCTGACCCCAGTAGGACTCAGATCTCATGTGCACCTAAACCTTCTTTGCAGATTCATGCGGACGAAATCTGATGTCCAATCGTGACTTAGCAGCTACAAGTCAAACAGAGGCCTTATCTACATAATACTTATGATCCCACCTAAAATTTGTGATGTACCTTTGAATAACCTGCAGTATTAACGATACATGGAGTACTAACCCTACCCTAGACCCTAAACCCTAAACCCTAAATAGTAGTTTCCATTTTCTTTTCCATTATCCCTACATAAACCTTATATAACCCTAATATAACCCCAATATAACCCTAATACACTCACGTCAAACCGAGGCTTTTAGCGTAGCTGTCCTCCTTGGCCTCTGTTCGATCAACTCCATCCTGCAGAGCTCTATTACAGGAATTATATAGGCATAATGGAAAAGAAGATGGAAACTACTATATCATAGGGTTATATAGGGATTATCTAGGGGTTTTGGGTTTTAGGGTTTTAGGGTTTAGCTCTATTTACAGAATTGTATTATCATAGGGTATATATTGGGGTTCTAATGGGATAATGGAAAAGAAAACGGAAACTACTGTATTATATTTGCGTATATATTGGGGTTATAATGGGATAGGGTTTAGGGTTTGGGGCAAGTATAGAGTGTAGGGTTTTAGTGTTTAGGGTTTGGGGCAGGTATAGGGTTTAGGGTTTAGTGTTTGGGGTTTAGGCTTTAGGGCGGGTATATAGTAAATACTTTGGCCTTACAGTAGCTTTATGGAAATCCCTGTGGGCGCTAAGTATAAACTATATACCATCATGAACCCTTTGAAATATGCATACGGGTACCTTCAAAGGCATGCCGTGGGAAATCGCCCAATAAACGGGGCTTACGGTTTAGGATATGTGCGGGATATGTGCCGGATATGCGGAGATATAACGGGGATATGTAGGGCTAAGGGTTTAGAGCCACTACCCCGATACTTGAGACTCAACTGCAAACAAATATGGACAGGAACATGGACACTGGAGATATACAGGGGGTCGGCTTTGGGATTGAAATGTACGAGCAGGGTCAGGGGGACTTAGTAAATAAATTATTGGGTACTTGGACCCTAAACCCTAAACCCTATATACCCCTATATATCCCTATTATATCCCCTTTAAAGGGACCTAGCTTAGGTATTACAGAAACGGTTTGAACAGAGCCTTACGGTACATGAAACTTGAGGGGTGACAGGCTGACGGGGAGATAAAAGCCTAAACGCTAAACCCTTGGCATTCACCTTAAAGGGGGGTTATAAAGGGGATAATGGAAAAGAAAATGGAAGCTACTATTTAGGGTTTAGGGTTTAGGGTCTAAACTCTTCTACATTATGCATGGTCCCCTCCAAGGTCTGTAGCCAAGAAGCCTAGACAATCTCAAAAACGTTCGGGGTCTAGGAGCCTCACATCTTCTACAAAGGCAACAAAAAGGGTTATGAGATGACAATGGTCATGCAGGCTTCGGATAAGGAAGGTCACACTATAAAGGATAATGATGACTATATTAGCGTGACAGGGTGGTAGTGGTGGTGGTGGTGGTGGTGGTGGTGGTAGTAGTAGTAGTAGTAGCAGCAGTAGTAATAATCCGTAAATAGTGCTCATCTATACCCCTTAGAACGCTGCTTATATTCACCCCCACGCTCACCCTTAAGCACCAGCACCAGTAAGTGATGTTCAAAGTGAGACTGCTCCACACATGTATAAGTATATACATCTATACATATGCTTATGCACATATCCGGATACCAGTTTGTGTGGCGCAGTCTGCTTTGGGCTAAAACTTGGGGGCCTGCAGTTGTCAGCAGAGTTGTGTAAATCTTTGACGGCCTTATATGCAGGCTTACGGGGAATATTATGAGGGTTGAGAGGAGAATGCTAGTCAGGGATCCCCTTCCCCAACCTTAAGCGCGATATTCATGAAACCTGCACTACTCACTACTACTACTACTACTACTACTACTACTACTACTACTACTACTACTACAACTACAACAACAACAACAACGACGACGACGACGACGACGACGACGACGACGACGACGACGACGACGACGACGATGACGACGACGACGACTACGGCCAAGTACATCATCCAAAACAAATGTAGTTCCGGCGAAAGTGTTTAGACCCTTAAAATCACAAGTGCCGCGCCTGCCACTGTTTTTGAAGCCCCTCATACGCGATAACCCACGGCAAAATCAAGCGCCATGACCCGTATAAGGACTAACACCAAAGGCCCCTGATTTCCGTGTACTCGCACAACACACGCTACAACCTAGAACTTGAAACCCCATACCTGTTGAAGCCTCAGCCAAAAGGTACATGTTACTCAGCGAAAGCCGTACAACCCTACACCCCAACCCTGACATCCTAAAGCCTATATGATGCCCAAATAACCCCTATTTGCCCCTTTGAACCCCTGTAATGGCACTGTGTGAGGGCCCCTGGGCCGTTCGGCGGATCCTAAATTACACACGAAGCCCTGAACCCCTAAATCCTACACCCCTAAACCCTAAACCCTGAGCCTTAAACCCTAAACCCCTAAACCCTAAGCCCTACACTCCTAAACCTTGGGTACTGCCCCCCTCAGTAACAGTTGGATAATGATTATAATATGGTTATATATAGCCCTTAATAGGACCCCTAATATAGACTGTTCCTAGGTGGTTTCATTACCCAACCTAAACCTTAAGCCCCTAAACCTTAAGCCCCTAAATCTTAAGCCCCTAAACCTTAAGCCTCTAAACCTTAAGCCCCTAAACCCTAAGCCCCAGCCTCAAAGCCCTCCTGGTCCGCATGTTCGCTACCTGCAAGACTGCCACGCTTGGATTGACAGTCTAGGTATTTATAGGTTTAGGGTTTAGGGTTTAGGGTTAGATAGAATCATAGGGGATATATGGGGATAACGGAGAAGAACATGGAAACTACTATTTAGGGTTTAGGGTTTAGTCCCCCTTAAGTCATAGAATATGGGCTATATGGGGACCTTACTATAATATACCCAAAGCCATAGTCTATCTGCTTAAGGGGGACTATAACTAGGTAGGTTTACGGAACAGTGATGTCACCCATAATAAGGCCATGGGTTACACACGCTTACAACCTGGCTATAGCTGAGAAGATTTCAGATTTGGAGCATCTGGTCAAAGGTTATGTGCTATGAGAATTCAGGGTTTGAAGGGGTCTTGGAGGTTGTTGGTAAGCGAGGGCGGGAGCTTCTCAAAGCTTTTTCTGGGTCGGCCCCTTTAAAACCCTTTGAAAATATTCGTATATGGTAGTTTCCCGAAATAAGGGAACCCCAATCTAGACCCTAATGTACTATAATCCCTATTCTTGGCATCCCAAGAATAGGAAACCCTAATTTTGGGAAACCCTGAACCCTAGAATCCTAATCCCTAAACAACCTGTTGAACAAATATTCGTGTATAGGGCCCCCTCTTAAATATGCCAGCGGCCTACCCAGTCATAGGCGGCAATCATAATCTCAAGCACGACTCACCCGGAGGCTCCATGTAGCTATATAGTATATATATATGTACATGTATATAGAATAGGGTTTAGGGTAGGTATATAGTATGCACCTCGGCCCCAAAGGGGTTCCCATATAGCTACTTTAGGACCCAAATATATAGAATATATCTACATGGAGCCTTTTGGACAAAAAGTAGCTTCGAAGCCCATGCTCCCGGCATCACCCTGAATAAGCCGTATAATACTCTCCTATATAATCCCTATATAACCCTCTTTAATAGGATTTCTGGAATTTACTACACAGGCACCTGGACCCTTTGGGAGTACACCTCTCCAAGGAGCTGTGAGGCCTGAGCCTCCATGCAACCACCCTAAATATCAGCTGTCTTCAGGACCCCCCCCCCCCTAAAAGTTGTAGGGAACCAAAAAAGTTAAAGTCAAAACAGCCAGGCAGAAGACAGCCAAGAAATGTCATAGTAGTTTCCATGCTTCTCTTCCATTCCTGTTTTCCCCCTATATATCCCTTTAAGGGTCCTTGGTTTAGGGTTTGGGGTCAAGTCAGGGTTTAGGGCTTACCACATTCGTAAGCAATGCAAATACCCATACAAGCCCAGTCATCCGCATTTAAAACATGCCGGACCCATTAATTCTGATACCAATCGCGGTGCCAAATCCCTGGGGTCACTGAAACGAACGTTATGTCAATGCCACGGTGATCGTTTAAGGGCGGTGGTTTCTGAAAGTTGTACGTATGACCCTTGCTGTACTACTACTTCTACTACTCCTACCCCGACTTCTACTCCTAGTCCTTCTTCCTCCTCCTACTCCTACTCCTACTCCTCCTCCTACCAATACCCCTACCCCTACCCCACCCCTGTTCCCACTCCCACTCCCACTCCCACTCTGACTCCCACAGCCACACCCACACCCACCTCCTACTACTACTACTACTACTACTACTACATCTACTACTATTACAATCAACACCCAAAATGCCCCAGGGAAGGCACAGGCCTGGCTGAGGATTCCGGTTGCTGGCGGCTGCCGGCTCCTGCCACTAAAAGATGGGCTGCCGTTAAGGAGTTTATACTAAGCTGGCATAAGGAACCCGGTTGACAGCGATATATTACTATATCCCCATGATATGGCGACTTAATCTAAGTTCCTTAAGAGCAGCCCAGTAAACCCTAACACCTTCATGACTCCTGTATAACCCAGTAGAAAAAGCTATCTAAGCCCTATATAGCCCTTACATGCCTGTCGGTTTAGGGTCTAGGGCTCAGGAGGAATAAGGGCTTCGGGCTGGGAGTTTAGACGCCGAGGATGGAGGGTGTGTGGATGAGATTCCCGGGATTTCGGGTTCCGGGTTTAGGGTTTGTGGTGGTTTAGCTTAGGTGTTGGAGTTGTCCGAGCCTTCTCTGGGTTAGTTGGAATGGAATGGAATGCCATCGACTGGTAGCTACTCTGAGGAAGACAATGCCTCTACAAGCCTACCAACGGTTTGGAACTTGCGGGTCGCATCAAAATCTAAAGCGGCCTAGATAATGGGTTTATCTAACCACTCGTACAGGCTCAAACTTTGGCAGTCGAAGCTGGGTTCATGGCCCCGTGGTTTAAAGTGCATGGTCTACGTAGGGGCTTAGGGTTGGAGCTCTGAGGTCTTTGGACTGAAAATGAACTCGAAGCTGCAACGGCCAACTTCTTACTAGGTTACTAGATTGCACGAATTTTGACACCTGAGCTACTATACAGGTATGACCCCAGAACCATGGCCATGTCCACGGGACATCAAAATCTTCGGCCACTCGATGTCGACGCGCAGCGGCCTCTTGTCGTGCAGACCGGCAAGCGTTTCAAGCTACTGGCCAATCACAGCTAAGTCCACAGCAAGCCGGCCAGCTGCGCAGATAGTCTTAGGGTTTAGGTCCCACAAAAGATCTTGGTTCCAAACGACTGCACGCTAGATGCATGAGGCATCTGGTAGGCGAAAGCACGAGATTTTGCTGCAACACTATGCCGAACTAAAAGCCCGCTAGTTGTGAGTACGGAATGGAGGAATGGCAAGGACATGAAGGCATCAGGTCATGGGCCCCTAAACCCTAAACCCTAAGGGCTAGTATTCCTTCATTCCACAGCCAGTAAGAGCCAGCAAGTGCATGCTTAAGGCCTCCGTACTTGGCAGCTTCTCAAGTCTCCTAATTCCTGAACCCTCTTTCCTAGACCCTCAACCCCAAACCCCAACACACCGAAATCCAGTCGTCGCCAAGACCGAAAAACAAAACAAAGCGACAGAAACGTCAGTCTCCAGACTTTCCGCCAAGAGGGAGGGGTGTCCGAAAATGGGTGCGTTCTGGATGGCAGCTCCTTATTATAATGAGGAAAGTATACATCGGAGCCTTCATTTTTAGCACACCGTGTTTATGGAATCCCCCGGTCAACAATATTCGATATTGAGGTGCCAATGTTGAAGGCCAGGAAACCACGTGTCGTCACGCAACCCCCTATACCCATCTAAACGCCCACACTCGAAACCAAACTATATAACCCACTGTAGCAATTTCCATTTGATTTTCCCTTACCCCAATATAACCCCAATATACGCCCGAAACACCCTAAGCCCTAGACCCACCCATATCCTCGGCGTCAGTCTCAGGGGAAGGCCGGGGAACGTCATCCTTTTGCCTCTCTTCCTGCTTTAGGTCTTTGGAGGCTTTGAGTGTTTCACCCTACACCCTAAAACCTTAGACCCTAAGCCTCCATGTCTATAAATAATACTTGCACTGGGCCCCAATGTCTATAAACATGACCTACATTGGGCTCTTTGGAGCCTTGGGCAGAGTTGTAGTGACATTTAGGGGTTAGGGGTTAGGATGTTGAGGGTCTTTGGGGTTTGTGACTTCTAAGGATTTGGAATTCAAGGCTTAGGGTCCAGAACCGGCTTGTGGGATCTTCATCGGTACACAAGGGTTGCCTGGGGATACATAAGGGGATATGGAAACTTTTCTAGAAGTAGGGCCCTTAGTAACCCATGAGATATGTGCGGATTACAAGCATGTTTTGAGATCTTTTCGGCTTCTATTCGGGGTCCTTTTGAGAAAAAACCTTTAACCCTAAACGCCTTACCTGCCATTCTTGAACTGGCCAAAGAATTTCCTATAATGTTAAGAATTGCGGAAGGTCATAAGCGGGCTGGTGAGCACAAGAGCCATACAAGTAGCCTGTCTATAAACATCCAACAACAATTTGCTAACATCTGCTAATATCCCTGACAAGCTTGTGATTCTTATAGGGCTCAGTGGGTCTTAGGTTTCTTGACTTGAGTGGGATGTGCAAGGATATGTTGGGACACAGGCGGTTTAGAGTTCAGTGTTCGGGACGTAGGGCTGGCTTCCCTTCCCTAAACCAAGCAAACCATTACTACAGTAGTGCATTTTGCGATAGTCATTGTAGGTATTCCGGATGCCGAGAGCTGCCAGAAGAATAGGCAGCAAGTGCGCTCTAAAGACGTCTACCTAGCAAGGCATCGAAAGCAGTCAAACAGGCCTCTATTATACCTGCTCTCAAGGTCCAAGTAATGTTCAGTTCTTGCCAAGTTGTTTCATCTGGGCCATGCCGCTTGACCCTAATGCTTTGGGATATTGCGCCTTGCGTGCTCTATGTAGACATCCTCCATGGGCACATGGGGGGAAATAAACAATCCAGTGTCGGGGTATCCTAAATGATGGAAATTTTGGCCACTGCTGACCCGGGATCATGAATCTCTCTCGGTACATGTGGTGCGCCGTGTGCAGAGGTGGCTTTCGGAAACCTGTGTAAGAGGCTATCTGACTGAGACCGTGGCCTTTGTAATCTCAAGGTCCCTTACTAAACTCTAAACCCTAAACCATATACACATACATAAATAAATGTATATATATATATACGTATAATATACACATATCTAAATCAGCCTCCAAGATGTTGGATCCTCTTGTCGTAGGGGTCCCAACGGGGAAGCTCCAGTGACAGCCATTGACGAGAACAACACCAGGGCATTTTGCCAAGTCTGGCAGCCACGAACCCCGGACCCTTTGCCCTTGCCCTTCTGACCTTTGCTGCTTTTGCCTGACGCGTTATCATACGGAGGCCTCGATGGAGCTTTAGGCGTGGAAAACAGAACTGAACCTGAGGATGGTCCTTCAGCTCTTGCAGGGCCTTTGCATAGGCTTGGACCCGTCAGGGCGCACAGTAAAAGGCCCCACGGACCCGCTCGGCGATCTGAAGGAAAAGCTGCTTGTCAGACTTTTTAAGCTGGGACATGCTGACGCACACAGAGCCAGCAGGGGGCTCATGAACTCTTCCCGCTGCGTGGAATTGATGGCTTGTTGCTTTACCGCAACAGAACGGCCACTGCAGGACGCCCTAAACCCCTAAACCCTAAACCCCTAAACCCTGAACCTCAATTTAGGAAGTAACACCTAAACCCCAAAATCCCCCTGAACCAGGAGATTCAGCTCCAAACACTAAACGCTCAATCCTAACACTATTAAGCCACCCACACGGTTTAGGGTTTAGGGTACCCTAAACCCCACACAAGAAATCCTAAAACCGAAGCTGTAGGCCCTAAAGCCTAGCTAGCCCTTAACGTTGAACGAGGGTTTAGGGTTTAGGGGTTTTACAGGGGTAGAACATTGGGGTTATACAGAGATAATGGAAAAGAAAAATGGAAACTACCATTTAGGGTTTAGGGTTTAGGATCCAGGGTTTGGGGGTTTGGGGTTTAGGGCTCAGGGTTTGGAGTTTAGGGTGTAGGGTATCCATGAAGCCCGCGGGGATGAAACCGAAACATGTGTTATATAGGGATGTTATAGGGGTTCTAGGGGGGTTATGCAGGGATACTGGAAAAGAACACGGAAACTACTACATTTATAACAGGGTATATCTATAAACTACTATAACGGGTTATTGCTGGTGCTTAAGGGCAGCGGGTGAGAAGATCCCTACAGCAGATCATATGAGCTATGGTCTAGACTTCTTCAAGGGTGTTATATACGGGATTATTTTGGGGGGTGTATAGGATTTACTAAGGGGGATACTAGCAGTGTAGACTAATTATAGCTAATATAGAATCACTGAGAAAGACTCTAGGCCCCCATGATACTAAAGTGTTGCGAACAAGGTGTCCTCCATCCAGTACTGCCTACATTGCCTCCCCTCAACCCTGAACCTCAAACCCTAAATCCCGAACCTTAGGCCTTAAACCCCAAACCCTATAGTCCCCCTTAAGTAGATAGAATCTTGCTTTGGGTATATTATAATACGATCCCCATATACCCCATATTCTATCTACTTAGGACTATAAATTCTGAACCTTAAGCCCCATACCTGTAGGTTTCCAACCCGAAGCCCCTAAACCCTAAACCCTCAAGGCCCAAACCCTAAACCCCAAAACATTCAAATGTTCCCTTTAAATTGGCCAGAGACTTAAAGTTCTCAGCTCAGCGGCGGCCGCTGGCTCAGCCAGGGCCATCGGCCGTGAAGCCCGCAGCACTACGGCTGAGCTGTGCAATGTAGAAGCCTAAATAGTTACAATATTGTGACTATTCAGGTCTTAGGGTTGGGGTATATAAGGAAGTATAGGGGGGATGAAAGGGACGGATAACCTGAGCAATAAGGACTGAGTTGCTTCAGTGCGCCCCCTAGAGTGTAGGGTTTAGGGTACGTTTTCTCAGGGTTGTTGTTTACTTCGTTGAGTGATGCAAGCAGGGTTTAGATTTAGCAAGTCGGGAAATTTGAAGCTGCCCGTGCAAACCTGAACTAACAACAAATAGTCTTCAACCCCTGAAGCCTCAACCCATGATCATTATTACTACTATTAGTGTCACTATTAATACTGTTGTTATTGCTATCCCTTTTGGCATTACTAATTCATTACGAATTACGACTATTCAGCTCCTGAAGAAGCCTCAACCCCGATTCCTATTTTTTTGCGAATAACTTTTCAAACGCATGCTTTATATGCAAGCCAAACGCTGGCCGCGGAGCGACGTCTTCTGCTGCAGAAGCCCAAATACTTCCCAATATGATGTTGCTCGGTTGCTTGTGTAACTATAGGACAGGGTGTCTGAGAAGACCTCAAGAAGATATTGGTAATTTGGACAAGTTTATGACGTGTTTCCGACAGATAGCCCTCCATACCGGTCTCCTCATGCTACTGTAGGATGCGGGACTATTCTTGGTTTTCATGATGAATCCAATCCTGAACCGTACACCCTAAACCATGCATCTTCCTCTTACAAAGAATTCCTCATGGGTAGACCTACGCTTCTAAGGCCAATGTCCCAATGTAGATCTTTCGTATAAATATACATGAATATATACATATATACAAACATACATACACATATAGGGTTTAGGGTTTAGGGTAGGTATATAGTACATACTTAGGGCCCAAAGGGGTTACCATGTAACTACTTTCAGGCGCAAGTATATGCGATATGGCTACATGGACCGGTTTGTTTAAGACAATGCATGATCAACCGATTCGAAAGGTGAAAGCATCTATAAAGTACGTACTGGAGACACACATGCGTTGATGTCTCAGTATAGCATAGGTTGGGTTTCCTACGCAAATGAGGGTTTTTGTAACTGAGAGTTTCTGCAAACCTCCCTGTGTATCCTTTAAGTGGGACTTAGCTGACTGCCTAAAATCCCTTAGGGCACCCTAAACGCTAATCCGACAAACCATACCCAAGATCTAGACTGGTTTCGTAAGACGAGGCTGAAGGATAGATCCTTCGGTGTTGCGGGTATGCTTGCTGGTGCAGAAAGGGCTGGAGAGTTTAGGGCTCCGAGTTTAGGGCTCAGGGGGGAGCGGGTCCCTAAACTCACTGGGGTTGGTAGGAAGAATATGTATATGTGACATAGGGGTAAAGTGAATATGCTATATAGGGTTATATAAGGATTATAGTCTCTTATTCTCTTCAAACCAGTACGCGCAAAAAATGCTGTGTATTTTGCTGGACCATAATCTGTTGGGGATAAAATTGTAGCTGCAGCTCCCTGCAGCTTAAAGAGTTCTAGTGTCACCGACAGTCGACCAGGAACAAAAACAAAGAGCCGTGCTCAACAACGACCCACTCATGTTGTCCGGGAACAATGGACCTAGGTTAGAGGCTTAAACTCTAAACCTTAAACCCTGCACCCTAAACCGTACCTTTAAACGCTAAGCCCTGAAATCCAGCTTTAGATCCCTAGACCCAATACCCTTAGACATAGTTTATAGAAACCCCTGCGGGCGCCGCGTGCCAATTTGATTGCGTTTATGGGAACTCGACTGGCTCCGGAAGTTTAGGATTTAGCGCTTATGACTTAAGATTCATGATTTTTTGACGATGTAGGGTTTAGGATTTCTAAATTGTAGATATCATCCAACTGTTGGAGGGTGGGGGCAGTATCCGATGTTTCCTGCTATCGAACAAACCATGGCATTGGTAATACTAAGATGGAGCCTACCCAAAGCTGCTCGACTGCCACTGAAGTGATGTTAAGATTAAACATCGCCAAAGCTTAAGTGTCGCTCGGTGCATTCAGGTCACATGGGCGGCTTGTCCAAAAAATGGGTCCTTTTGTGGATTCCCTGTATAATATGAACCCTAAACTCAAAACCCTTAAACCCTATCCCTAAACCCTACAGGTTTAGGGTACCCAAGCGACAACAAGATTGAAACGATTTGGACCCTTAAACCCCAAACCCTAATACTTAAACCCTAAACCCACACAAAACAAGACCTTACCATCCCAAAGGGCCCTTGTAGGCATAAAGTATATACTTCGGGCCCATATAGCTACTCTAAGGCCCAAATATAAACTATAGACCTACCCCAAAACAAACCTTAAACCTAAGCCTTGAGCCCTGACTCGTTGCGACCGCCTCAACTTTCCGCGTTCTCATCTCCTGCCCGAACAGAGAGTTGAAACATGCGGACGAGCTACTGTGGGAGCCTAGATAGTTTAATTAAACGAAAAGGATTTCTTGGTGTGTCATACCATACTGTTGTATACAAAGAGCCTAGAGAAGTAACAACAGAGCTTTCGTGAGTATATCATACTATAGCATGGGAGGATTGCCCACTATTATGTAAGGATCCATCGGAAAAAGGAATATAGGTACCTCTAAACCCTAAACCCCTAAACCCTGAGCCCTAGGAAGCTATAAAAGGATTATTGTGGGATCTACCTCCTCACTCCCGGGGAGCATTAAGCTCACAGGCGTGCGTTTGAGTCCTAGATTACTGGGTTCAAATTGGGCTTAGGGCTTAGATACCAGTCCAAGACCTTGCAGAAGCCGATCAAATTCGTAGCGACGTTTGAGTTGCAGCTTTGTTTATATGATTGACACACTGAGGCACCAGGCACTTTATAAGCTTTAAGTATTCGGGGTTCTGGAAGCCCTACACCCTAGACCTTAATCTGAAGCCCTAAGCCCTAAATCCTGTTTGGAGGACTTCTTGCTTGGTGTTTTAAACTGTTGTGGCATGAGTCTCAAGGCTGCTTGGGGTGTTCCGGGTCTAGCTGTAACCCCAATCACGTTCTGTTTATTTGGGTCAATGCAAGCATTACAATCCCTATTCAGGGGAAGGGTTTATTCAGCACGGGTCTATATCACGAAGAACTCCTCAGCTGTAGGTACTTGAGGTGAAGTGTAGGATCTGGTTCATCAATATATACCCGTGCTTAGTAACCCCCTCCCCTCAAGAGCACCCAACAGCCGCATTTTGCGCGATGCCCGCCTACAAACTCAAAAATCACAAACGCATGGTACAATCTGCTTTGGCGGCTGCCTGAAGCCAGTTCAAATAGGCAGCGACCTAGTCCAGTCTACCAGGCAAGGAAGTCGTTCTCACCAATGCACCACGCGAGCAAAAAATCTGAGTGCCAGTGCGCGTGGCGATTCTTCTCCGCCCTTCAGAGCTGGTTGGCCAAACATGTTCTGGATTTCTGCTAATGAAGTACAACACTGGCCCTGGGTACTCGCAAAAAATGCGCGCAACAAACACGAGAGGTTCATACGAACAGCAGGTAGTCCCACCAAGGCGCGGTTTCGGGCTCAGGGCATGGGGTTCAATGTGCCAGGTGTGTGAGACAATTACAGGCCAGGCCCCTAAAAGTGCACATAGCTACACAGACCGAAACACGAGTACCACCGAAGACATGACTGCGACACAGATCTGACTGTTGTCGCTCAAGCAGCATTTGGCCGCAGATTTGATCAAAACTGGTAGCATCGCTTAGACCTAATTGTGGGGCTGGCCATTGTTTCTACACTGGATTTCTTCGAAGCGCAGCTACGTGAAAAACGATCCAAACCAACAAAGCTTGGCGCAACCAAGGATGAAGGATGAGCCTCCCGAAACTTTAGACAGTCAAATCCCTGATCCCTAACCCGCAAGCATTAAAGACTAAGTTTAGGGTAGACACATGGGCGTGCATTTGAAAGCACGAACCTTAAACCTAGAGCCTAAACCTGAGTCGGGATTCAGGTATGGATCACAATAGCAGTCTTAATGCCCCTACGCCCTAAACCCTAAATTTCAGAGTTGAGGGTTCAGAGTATTACTTATACGTGGAGAACCTGATGCGAGAAGAAACAGTTCGTTACAAGGCAACTCGGGCTTTGCAAGAGCAGAGGTTTATAAAGAACCTGGAACCCTAGCAAGGATTGAAATTTTCCTGTTTTTTAGGATTACAGTGAACAAAGAGTAAAAAATCTTTCCAAGTACCCCTAAGAAGTGTGCATAAAGAGACAAAAAGAGTTTAGGGTTTAGGGTGTAGCTATCACGCAAATACGGCCAGGGGCTCATCACTCGTACAAGTATAAGGTGAGTAGTGTTTTCTTGGTGGTTGAACCTAGTAAGAGAATATTCCTCATATAAAATCCTATACCCCAAGGGAATCATATAACTAGACCCCAAAAGGAGGAGATAATCTTACTCTATATTGGGTATCATATATAGTATCCCCAAAGAAAAATACTACTCAAATAACCCCTATGTAATCCCAGTTTCCATTTCATTTTCCATTTTCTTTTCCATTTGATTCTCCATTATTGGGGTAATATAACCCCAATATAACCCCAATGTAGGTGACCTGTACCCAATCACCCTAAACCCTAAACCCTAAAACCCAGGGAGCTCCAAACGCTAAGCACAAAGAAGTCCTCCGCCGCCATGGAATGCGCTTCCTGCTGCTCCCGCAGCCGCTGGCGCTGCTGAAAGGCCTAGCACCGGGTTTTGGGATTGTTTTAACGGGGATTTACAGGGGGATATGTAGGGGTTAGCTAGGGTTGTATAGGGATAGTGGAAAAGAAAATGGAAACTATTATTTGGGGTTTAGGTTTTAGGGTTTACGTTGCAGGGGTTAAGGGTGTGGGCTTCAAGGATTTAGGGTTGGGGGCTAAGGGGTTATGGGCTTGAGTTCTAGCACACAGGGTTTCTGGGTTGAGGTGCCTAGGTTGAAGAATGTAGGATTTAGGGTTTAGAGATTCAGGATCTGGGGCTAAGGGGTTAGGGTGTTTGGGCTATTGGCTTTCAGGAGTTAGGTGTTCGTTCAAGATCAAGGGCATTGGGTTTGCGAAGGTTTGGGCTCAAGGGAAGTCTGGGAAGCTCACAGAGTGACCTAGGCTCTTCGCAAAAACCCTAAACCCTAAACCCTAAACGGTATAGGCCTCAGGGTTCCCAAAACCGCATGTATCTGTGACAAGTCTTGGACAAGTCTTCTTGTTGTTGTTGATCGTGGCATCGTCGTTATTTCTTCCTGTTCTTGCTACAACTCATCTTTACAAATACTTACCATACGCCCTGACCCCAAACCCTTACCAAAACCCTTCATCTTCATACCCTACAACAACGCGCCGACACCCCACATTCAGCCCTGGTGTTCGGTGCCTGAAGCCTAAAGCTCGCGACCCTGTACCCGCAGGCCTGAAACCCTGTAATCCCCGAACCCGACCCTTATCCCTCAAGCTTGTAGATCCTCTTAGAATCTCTTTAAAACCGTTAAAAGAATTCCTGGACTCTAAACCCTCAATCCTAAACCTCAAACTGTAAAACCCAAGCCCTTAACCCTAAACCCCAAACCCTAAACAAACAGCCTAAATCCTAAACCCCCAAGCCCTAAATCCTAAACCCCGATTACCCCCGCTGATTTGGGCAAGCCGCCTCCAGGCGCATCGCCGCATTCTCGGCTTGAAGGATTCGGCCGCGTACCTGCGACCGAGGATTTAGGATGTAGGGCTCAGGGCTTGGGGTTTAGGGCTTATAAGGTTTAGGGTTTAGGATCTGAGGTTTGGGATTTAATGTTTCGGGATTACGCTTTGGGGTTTGGGGTCTAGGGCACATCGTGGTGTAAAAACAGTATGAGCTATAGTCCAAACTCCTAGTATCGCCCTTAATAACCCCTATAGTACTCCCATATATAACCCCCTTTACTGTAAAGGGGCTTAGACTATAGCTCATATAGAGATAACTAACACCTCACCCCTCAAAGGCTTGGCTATAGGGATGTATTTGAATATGGGTTTGGGGTTATATGGGAGTATCTGAGAAAAGGGGGGGTCCTTTAGGCCTACTAGAGATATATAGGGGTTATCAGGGGGGTAGGAGGTACCTATTAGAACTTACATTTCTTGAAAACATCCATAATGTAGGGGTTAAGGGTTTAGAGAAGGATTTCCCCCCATCAATTGACTCACATCTGGAGAATTGCAGGGACAAGAACATTGAAAATTAAATGAATGTCTGGATCGTCTGTGGTAGGTTGTCAAAATTGCAGGGTACCCCAAATAGTGAGAGCCGTATGGATATAATAGGAACCCCAAAACGAGGCTGCAATGCTAACAGCATACCGTGTAGAGAGCATCCAGCGTTTCCATGGGCATCCTACAAGCGCCGCGCCAAAACTTTTCATAGCGCAGAGAGCAAAGAAGACAGCGCGAAATAGGGTCGGCCCCTATCGCTTATGCAAAGTCTTGAGGATCGGCTGAGGGTTCGCCCCTACCGACTTTTGAACCTTCTAACCAGCCTACATATGCTGCCTCTTTCATAATTATAGACCGACACTCACATGGAGTTCAGGGGTTGGGCCCGCGAGCACAACAGCCATTGAGAATCAAGTATAGAACATACAAGAACAGAACAGTGGAAAAGGATGTGGGAACTGAGTGGAAGTTGAGTTCAGCTTGAGCTTCTGGGCTGCATTGGAACTAAGGTTTAGGATGCGGCTCAAGGTTTTCAGGCGTGAAGCGTAGGATCTAGGGAATCTAGGGTTCGGGTTTAGCGACCTAGGACTTAGGGCTTTAGATCCAAAGTTAAGGTTCAGGTTTGGAGTTCCGAGCTCAAGGGTCAGGATGTCAGGTACCCTAAAACCGTGTTTCTAGGTTTTCAGACGTAGGACTTGATGGCTTAAGGCTTTATAGGGTTTGCGGGGTCTAGGGTTTTGAGGTTTAGGGTGTGTGGTTTGGATGGGTTCAGGGTTTGGAGCGTGCCTAGATCCTTTCATGTTTTTCCGATTGCAATAGCCAACACCATACAGAAGCGAGGTAAATAAAGGTACACACGCAAAAAAAATCAAAAGTATATCCGGAAAAAAGAAGAGTTACGTCGGTAGGTTTTGGCCAAACTCATGTTTCTAAGGTTGAAACCATCGGCCCCTAGTATGGGCCCTGAACCTTTCTATACTTTCTGTGCATCCTATATCTGCCCTTCAGGATCCCTAGAATTTCCCTAAAAGGCCTAAGGGCCCATATTAGGGCCCCAGACTTCCAACCACAGAATGTTCAAGCAACTTCCATGTTAATTTACAAGCCTAAACTATAGTATATTCGGCTTAGGAAAATAAGCTCATATAAGGTTTCATAGGCTTCTATAGGGTTATGTAGAGTTTTCCCCGGCGATGGAGAATCACATGGAAAAGAGAATGGACAATGCAATGGAAGCTGGTTCTATCTATTGGCTTAGAGGGAATGTTGTAATGTAAGGGCCTAAAACGACTACCAAAATAATTTTGAGGCCTGTTTTAGGTGGGCTATGCTATAGTTATACAGGCATCTAGGACCATCGTAGTGATAATCGTTCAGACTTCTACAGTCAGTTGGTCTCAACGCGCTGGGTTACTGTAAACCTCTGAACACCATGGTGCCACAAATCTTGGACTGATTGGGGATGGTTGATGCTTATTAAGCCCTATACCCTAAACCCCAAACCCTCAACCCTAAACCCACCCTAAACCCTAAACCTCTTAGGGATTACTAAGCCTTTTGGGTGAGTGCAGATCTACGTTGCACTTAGGACCCCTACTAAGGGTTAACCCTTAGCTACCTATAATAGGAATATAAGGGATTCCCAAAGGGTTAAGAGTCTAAGGTCCGAGCTATGTCCCAAGGAGATATTGGGATCGTAGTTCCATGAACATCTCTTCAAATCCATTACCCGGCGCTCCAGCTCAGATCGGCCTCCAAACGCTCCAAATCTTCCCGAGACATGGGGCACCTTGTCTGCAAGGAATGTAATCCCTCCCCTTGATTTGAAAACCCCCTACCACCCTGAGACTAAATACTCAGTGTGTGATGCAAGGGGAAAATTCCATGTTGGGGGGCCATGGGTTTTCAATATTAGGAGGAGGAGATCGAGCGTAAAAAGTTTCGCGTTGGCCAGTTGCGCGTGAGTCTTACCGATCACGTGATTGCAGAAGTTAACCCAGTTGCTGAGTCCCTTGGGCCAAAACAAATCTATACAAAATTATGTGTTCCAATGAGGCTATAGGAGCTCGCAAGTGTAGGGTACCTATCCAACTGCTGAGTGTCGAGTCGTGGTGTCTGTTGTACCCATGTGGCGATTTGCTCAGCAGGCTCTTCGGCCAGTTTGGTATATACCTAGCCCACCACCCCTCAGTTGAGATTACACACGAGCTACAGTCAATAGTTAGGGATCAGTATACAAAACTACAATAGGGACCTTTACGTCCACTCTTAAGGGCCATTTTGTAAAATTCATATTGACAGTAGCTTACGTGAGATCTGAACTAGGACTTGTATCTGGACAATAAAATAGGTAAACCAATGGTCCAATCGCCTACAACCTGTCAAGAAGGCGAGTAATCTCCAAACTTTGGGGGTCCAGGTAATACGTGTTGAAATACCCCATGCTCTATAAGACTAAATACTAGTCGCCATGTTTGCGTTTTCGCATTGTAACTTTCAGGGCCCTCAATCATTAGGCTATACATGTACAGTACTTGTTAGATTGAAGCTCAGGGCTGCTCCAGTGCTTGTAATCAGGCCTATGGGCAGCCCGATACTGTAGAATCCCAAATAACTTCCAATGTCATGTTGAGGTTTAGCTAATCTACACCTAAACTCCTAGTATCCCCCTGAATAACCCCCCATAGTACTGCCCCCCTATATAATCCCCGATATAACCCCCCTTGAAGGAGTGTAGACTATAGTACATATGGTGTCGGCTTTCAGATAAGAGGCTCGAATCTCAGACTACTATCATTATACAAGGAAGCTAGAACAATAGTAGTGGTAAGTATGTACTGGGTTGTGGGCCTTGCTTGACTATTAAAGAGTGCGGATTGTGCATTTGGACTTCAAGACTGCACCTCATGCTGTACGCAGCCTTTAGGCAACTTCTTGGGTTTGTTTGTAGTGTATGGACCCCTCTACGTATGGGTACCTCCAGGCACGTCCTGTTTCCAGAGTTATCTTGTAAAAAACTATCCCCAAAGGGAAGATGTACACGTACTCCATAATATTGGGGCCCAAGACTTGGGGCGGGGGCAATACGTATCCCCTTTTAACACAGTACTACCCAAGTGAACATAACCAACACTGATGCTGCCAGGATGCAGCGTTGTGCCAGGGGATTTTACTGATGCCTGCACACTGAACTTTCAGGGAGGTGCAAAAGAGCTGTCATCCTTATAGCTATAATCTATTAGGGATTATAAGGTATATATTGGGGGTTCTAAAGGAATAATGGAAAAGAAAATGGAAACTACAGGGATTATAGGGGTTATAGTCTAAACTCCTAGTATCCCCCTCAATAATGGAGAATCAAATGGAAAAGAAAATGGAAAATGAAATGGAAACTG
>CAJNIZ010036402.1:50896-67796 GCA_905231905.1 Symbiodinium pilosum | reverse complement strand
AAATCAAGTGATTTTTGATGCTTTGCTTTTTTGCGAGTGCGGTTCAGACACCAGAAGTGCTGAGCCCATATGATACCGAAGGCAAGCAATGTGCTTGCTTTAATGAGGTAGGATTTGTAATCTCCTGCCATGGCGCACCTACAAGAGATGAGCGATGTACCTCTACAGGAGATTAGCGGCCCAAACCGCGGGAAGGAGCTACCTCACCTTGAGCCTTGAGGGCCATTTGAGGTACCATATACTATAATTATGCAAGGAAGATGGAACCATAATATTGGTAATTATTTAGGCCCCTATGTGCTGGTAGTTTCCATGTTGTTTCCATTATCCCTATGTAACCCCAATATATACTATACCTAGGACTACCCGACGCTCCTCCGCACCTCGGGGTCCCGCACGCACACGAGGCCGCCCGTGCAGTCGGCGTGGCCAGAAAAGAATTTCGTCGCCGAGTGGACCTAGCAGAAAACAATAGGGTGTAGGGCTTAGGGTCTAGGAATGCGTCGTTCCCGCAGGGCTAAATATGCGTCACAGCTTTTGCGAAAACTCATCGCGGCTTGTGGAAGCTTTCTGAGGACATAAGTATCGTGCCGTACGCTATAGGTGAGTTTGGGGCATGATCTGTCTGTCTCATGCTTGTTTCTAGCTGTTGAAGCTATGGGCAGTACATCTCCAAGCCATGTGCAATGTATTTACAGGCTTGCTGGGCCGCATTGAAACCCAAAGCGATGGGAGTAAATCGTGGCTGCGCACCACAATGTCCACTCCCAGAAGCAGCGGCTGACAAATCACCGGCCTGGATTGGTAACAGGGACACAAACACTCTGGCACCATGTTGCGGTAAGCTCGTAACACAGCATGCCGCGAGAATGAGAAACGTTGTCTGTCCAAGCCGACTTCCGCGCACGAACTTCACATTAAAACAAAACCTTGAAATCATGGCAAACTCCATCCTCCATCACAAAGCTACAGCCAAGGTGCGGCATCATTGTGCTGTCCACGCTTAACAGCACACCCTTTTCATGCCTTGGTAGCATGGGGGAAACTTGCACTTTTTGGCAGAACATGTACTGCACATGCTCCACGAGCCCATCTGCAACAGGTCACGCAACACTCTGCTTCTCCTCTGAGCTACCCGGCGCCAACTTTGCCAGCGCTCGAAGGTCAGTGATGCGCATTCGAGGATTGGAAGGGCTCTCCTTGGCGCTAAGACCAGAAACAATGGCCAGCTTGACATCCACTTGCCGTCAAGAAAGCCTTGACGTGGTCACCCCGCACCACCAGTATTCGGGCGTCGAATCAACCAGCAACAACAACATCACTACCCCGTAGTCGCAGCTGCCGTGGGACTACGTTCTGAGGCCGCCACTGTATGGATGATGCGGGTGTTCGGCAAAATCGCTTTTGCCACCTTGCATTGGAATCAGCATGTGAAAATCATTTTCGGCCACACTGAAACAGGGTTGATGGCAAACTGACCTGGCATGCTTGCTCGTTACGATTCCGCGTTCTAAGGACTGGGCTGCTTCCAAGTCTGTTGTGTCCACGAACCTCACCTGCCATTCTCATCTCGGCTTGTACCATGAATAAATGCATTTGCAAGCATTGCAATTTCTTGCTGTGATATCCAGAAACTGACAAGACATCCAACAGCACATCTCAATGTACCCTACTACGACCATTGATTCCAATTCTTTGTGACTTCCATCATCTTCTCCTTACAATAAGGCTTTTGCTTTCCAAATGTAGCTCAACCCATCAATCGAGCAATCATTCAATCACGACCAAAACATGCCCAAACCCAGGCATGCCGTAAAGAAGCGTGCGGGTTGCCAGCGAACAACCACTCAAAGGGCCTTTTTGGGACTCACATGAAATGCGGGCTGTCCGCCCGCAATACCTGAGAGCATAAAACGGGGAACCCACATGCTTTGCAGGCCCGTGCGGGTTGCCGGCCTAGCCGGCACCAGTGGGGGCTCACAGCCCGCACCAATTCAGAGTTTACACCAGGTGTCTCACTTGCCATTCTACACTGCCAGCCCGCACCACGTCAGGGATGAGAGGGCCCTATTTCAAGAAATCTTGGCCCCGAGTGCGACAACACAACACCTGCCTGGATGCCACTATGCTTGCAGTCCTGCACAGCAATGCGCGTCATGGAAGCTGCCAGCACATGCTTTTTGTGATGAATGCTGAACCTTTTGCTCTGACTGATGAACCCTCCATTCCGACGCCACTTGGATTGCATGAGATAACTAGAAGCAATGTCATGCCATCGCTCAGTCTTTGAACAAGAAGCATTAGCAATCTCCTGTGTAGCATTAAGGCAAGGCATCTCACAGCGGCCAGCTGAACAAAATGGGAAGGGAGTTCAAGAGGACTCCACGTCTAAGTCTAAGTTCATGTTGCCAGCTGGCACGCTCATCCAACAGCTCGCACTGCCCCACAAGTATCGAAGACCATGCGCAAGTTGACATCAGCATCACACTTCCACCCTTTGTGGAAGTACGAATATTGCAGCTCGGAAGTGAAAATACTAACATGTAGTAGATGCTTATACTGAACAAGCAGGCCCCTGAAAGAGGATCCCAAAACAGAGTTCTCTTTGCTAAACTGTTTTCTCTCGTAGACGTCCTGGGTCAGAAGCCGGTGCATACCCCCATAGATGTCTGCGTTCACAAGGATGTCGTCTCCCTACCAGGGGCTTGTAGATATGCACTGATAGCGTGGGAAGGGTGATCAATGGTCGTTTGTCTTGTGACAGCTTCATGTAACTTTTTGATGGTATGGTAGAGGAAAATCTCAATAGAACACCTTTGCATACAAATACCTATCTCCGCTTCGGTATGCTGCATTCGGTCTGCGCATGTCCACTTTGTCATAGCCTGGAGGAGACTGCCGTGATCTGAAGCTTGTCCAATTCTATATACTTTGGAGCTTCTTGGGGCTATTTCCTGTTGTTTCTCTTGGCCAACGATTTGAGCTGCGGTTCAGCCATACCTCCTCGGACAGTAGGCTCGAAGGTGCTACAAGGACAGCTCCGCCATACTTTACCCGAAACAGCCGCGCCTAGAGTGAAAGGACAGTTCTGAGGCTAACAGTCTACTTCAGGCCTTCAGCGCACAGCATGAGGTTCACGGGCCACAGGCCGGACAACAATCACACTGCTCGCCAAAATGTCATGAGACCTGCTCTCTAGTTCGGGCCTTCAACCTTTGACCACAACAATGGAGCCTCAACTGAAAAAATATGATTCAGCCATGCCCAAAACTGCAAAACCCTGTCAACCACGGAAAAAATTGCCTGCTTCAGCAGGCGAGTCACGGTATGGAGCGCTGCCTGGCTGTAAATATGCCCCCTGCTTTCACTCTTACACCAAGTCTTCCCAGCTGCCATTCACCTTAACTCCAACGACAGTGCATGCGCACCATGCCAGAGGAAAATGCGAACGCAGCCGCGGCGTGCTCCAACCTCGTGCATTGGGGAGTCTGCCAACTTACAAATCAACGCGAACATCCTCATGTGGGGACGCGCGTTCTAGTAAGAACTTATATGCAGGACCCATAGTATGCTGATTTACGAAGATCCCAATTTGAAGAAGGAAGGTTACCTCTTCTTTGGGAAATAGGACTGCAGAGCACAAGTTCCAATGACCCCAGCCCAGCCCGCATCAGGTTCGGGATGCAGAAACCATGAACACTCGCGCATGTGCATGTGGAAGCGTGCAGTCAGGAAACCGCTCTGAACTTTGCTTCGTTTTTGACCTTTACTGCTTCTGATTCTGCACTGTTCTCATCCTTGTTATTGGGAATTTCCTTGTACGCTGCGAGGAGGCGAGAGCTTAGGCATTGGCATCGCAACATGCTTCTCCAAGGCCGTCCTTGTTGGATTCCCAGAGCCTGAGTCGGAGTCTCTCTTCGGAATGGAGATTATACAATTTTGTGTGCCACAGTCAGGGCTTCTCATCAAGGACTAGATTGGGGACCATACTAAGCTACAAGAGGGCCCCTCAATAAGCCTAATATTGACGCTCGCTGATATGCTGCATACCAAGCCCCACTTGACCACTTGAGTCTTGAGAAGCTGAGGGCCAGACGAGTATAGTCGTAGGGCCCAAACTCGCTCGATGAGGGTTGCACGAACGTCGCCGTCTGGTAGATTGGCGTGTTGGAAGGATGGTACGGATCCTGCAACCAGGGGATTGCCCAAGGCTACACTTTTTGAAAGGGAGCGTTCTTGGATAGCCCCCATCAAGGCGGCTGTCGGCATAGCGCCATCTTCTTCAGGATGAATTTAGCTCAGCGTGTAACCTTCCCCACTACGCGAAATGAACGTCCTCCGGGCAGCCATCGTAGACCACACACTGCGAAGCTGGTCGCAAGGCCTCAGACCCGGCAAAACATGGCAAACGAGATGCACCGTGATTTTATATTTGCTTTCCCCAAGGCAATATAACGACATAGCATCGAAAAGAATCACCTTTAAGATCCTGCTCCGGCATTCAAATGGGATCTCGACGTTCTCCAGGGGATTTCGAAAAGAGTGAGGGCCAAATAGGGCCGACAAGAGCACAGGCGTTTTCGGCACAAGCGTCGCCACATCCGTTTGTTCTTCCAACAGTCTCAAAAACATGTGGCTGCTAGGTGAACTACCAACAGCCTTCTTTCCAATCAACAAAAAAGCACTCCTTAACATGAACCACCAGAAGGTGCACAAACGCAAAATGTCAAGCTGCTTCGTTGCACCTAAATCAGCACAGGCACGTTCTCGAATGCCGCAAAGTTGGGCCTGGCAAGATCTGGCAATCCGTCATTTTGTGTTTCAAATCTAGGTTTGTGCGCTCCAGGCTTCAGCTAGTTCTGCTGAGGCCATTTGGCTCTCATACGTTTGGTCTCTTGTGATTTGAACCATATGTGGGCTTCAAGTGTAGATCCTGGCCATGCAAAAGTGTTTGAGCTTGAAAGCTACCAGCGCCTCTCCTGCAACATAACTCTGTACCAACCCGCAGAACAAACCTACAACAGGTAACAAAGATGCAAAGTGAGCGATTCATACGGGTCGTGAGTGACAGGCATGTCACATGTCATGATTTGTGACAGAGGGCATAGGAACGTCCAAATTGTGGTACAACTTGACATCGGAGCAAAAGAGTGCCGTGAGAATAGGGATAGCTCGACAAACCCAGGATTGGGTACGGATCCAAAACTGCAGAAGGCTTATCCACCAGCGTGTTCTGTTGCATCATGTTTGAGCTGATGCCATTTGAGCTGATGCCGATTATCGAACAAACAGCATCGGTGCTGCAGTTCAAATAGTACTCAGGGCTGGCATTGGAATGAATTGATTGCTTGTCAAATAAATGTTTAGAGAAGATGGAAAGTATGCCACTAGGTGACCGACATCCAGAAAAGGATTTTGGTAACCCGTACTCCGAAAATCAGGACACCACTATGGTCACATGAGCTATAGGGTCCTGTTAATACGGACCGGGACAGACAAAATCCCGTTGTTACTCATCAGATTTACTTTGTTTGCCACTGCCACAAAGATTTAATTACCAAGTTCAATGAGGCTGCCCGAATCCTGTGGCTCTTTCTTGGGCTTCCTCCTTTAGGGCACATCCATTGAAATGCAAACACAATCATGCACTCTGACCAACCTCGGTGGAAAAGTTGGGAGGTCGTCGTACCTGGCACAGCTCTAGCTCTCTCTCTCTCTCTCTCTCTCTCTTGCCCTCACATAAGGAATGATCGCCCGGGATCACCCTCCCTCAAGCTCAAAGGCTTCAAGAAATGATGTTCTTGCCTGATAGGTGGAAGATTGCGACGGCTCAAGTCAAGATAGGCACGGCACTTCTCCTTCCGGTCTCTTTGAGGGGCAACCTCCCAAACACAAAACCCTGGCATCCAAAACCGTCGAATAATTCTCACACAAATCACCCGAACCATAGACTCTGTTCCGTCAGACACCCAAGCCCAAACCCCTAGAACCCAAAAGAAATCTTGTGTAAGCCGAACACCAAGCCCTACACCCCCTTCTGGGCCCTGCCTGCAGCTGCGTTTCTCCTGAGGGTAGCGGATCTGACCTCATCGCTTGGCTGGATCTTTTGTTACTATCATCAATAATATTGTGATGGCGATTATTGCTGCTAATATTACTGGTATAATTGGTACTGTCATGACAAGAACTACTACTAATCATGACTATTCTTATTACTATTATTACTATTGACTCCTCCCGGTCGAGGTGAATCCTCTGCTATGAGGGGTGAAACTGAGCATGAGTTTTTGTGAAAGACAGGAGGCCATCTTCAACACATCATCATATGAGTAGCGGTTTTTGGTGGTTGAGCCAAGTAAGATAATATTCCTTATATAAAATACTATACCCAAAAGGAGGATATAATCTTACTCTATATTGGGTACCATAGTATCCCCAAATAAAATACCACTCATATGGGTAGTTCCCAACGTTATGGGCGCCTTACATTACGGCTAATATTCAGGGGTACCAATATGAGACCCTAATTTTGGGAACTACCCATATTCAACAATACACAGGGCAGATCCTGCAAGAAGGGCCGCACAACCAGCAAACAGCTTGACTGCTCCAATATGCCCCTAGGTAGATCTTCTGAGAAATGTTATGCACGCCCAGCACTTGCAGCCCCACCCCAAACACCCTGAACCTGTGTTAGCTAGAGTGGAGCACACAACAGAAGCTGCATTAAGAGCACCGGGCAGTTCGCTGACCGCTTTTCCTCTGCTAGGCTTCCAGACTGAAATCGATCCTTTCCCCGATGGAGCCGCGCACCCTGCGAGCTGTCCGCTCAGCTTTACTTGGGTTCACAAAGTGGGAAGCCGTTGGGGTGTCCGGAGTCGGCAATTTCACAGTGGAGGCGACGAGTTACCAGCATCAGAGGGCTAGAAATTCTGCAAGACCCTGCCCGCCCCCACAAGCTCCCTCCCTCCTTCATGTTGACAGAAAGTGAACCGGCACATGACTTTTCTGTGGGGTATTCTGGGCCTTTGAGCTGATGGGTCTCAGTCCTGACTGACCCCTGTCCTTGGTTTGCAGCGGGATCAGTAAGTATGCATGCTTTTGGTATGATGTCAGGTTGCGGTGGATGAGCCTTGATTGACTGGGCGCTAGTCGTCTGTGGTCCAGTAGTAGCTTAGCCATACTAGTTACTAGACTGCTTATGATTAGGTTTTTCGTAGTCCCAATACCTACAAGTCTGTGTCCACCTCTGCAGCCCCAGCTGCAATGATCGCAAGCATCGCTGCTCCAACAAAGGAAGTGTCCAAGAGATTCCTTCAATATCCTCATGCAGCTTCTACGTAATCCCGAGCTATCCTCTAACCCCCGCAACAAAACCATACAAAACATCTCTTGCGGAATCTCTAAACCTGGCTCTAAACCAGGCAGGCCTTTCTAGCTTCCCTTCCGTGTCATCCGATGGCTGCGATGGGGGGCCAGCAGCCTGACAATCTCATGGCACAAGTGGTAGTAATTACTGGCGGTGATGTCCGAATTTTTTCGCAATGAGTTTGGAGCGGTGGCCCTAGCGACCTGGCATGAAATCAATTCGTAAATGCTAGCCAGGACCCTGCGCGTTCAAATAAAAGTGTTGCGACAAGGGTGCCCCGAACGAGCACGGCAGTCTCCTCGTTGTGAACCATGGTTCTATTAACCATGATCCCAAACCAGATGTCAAGAGTGTACAAGACTCCCAGAGCAGTGCAAGAGGAGGGCGTAAGGCTTTCTCCAATTTCTCAAGTTTTCTTAAAGTCTGAGGCTTTGTGTCCCGTCTTTTCCGCGCCTGGCTAGACGTCATGAGTTTCCAGCATTCTGCTGTTCCTGCCATTGTGCTCTCTTAGCACCACAGGAAGTAAAGAGCGCTTAAGACGCTGAAGCTGTTGAATAGTTCGGTCTAGGATGTCCCAGGCCGTTGCTAAGACGTCTGTAGTTCGGTTTGTCAGCTTGATCAACCAGAAACAGCTTTCACAAGATGTAGCCTGTGCAACCACTGCGCAATGTCTCCTTCTCCAAAGTGCCTAGCATCTCAAAGCTTCCAATCCTGGCCTGGGGGGTATACCCCTGCAAAACATCAAAACAAAGCGCCATGTTGCTTGCCACAAATCATCTACAGGGGTAACTGCCACAAGGCCTCAACTTATAGCCATGTTTGAAAGTATTTGCTTACTTGATAAACGTTGTCGATAAACCCTGGACTCTGTCGTCAACCAAACTGAGTCCGAACTGAAACTCTCTGCATTGTTGTGGGGAGAGGCTCCTGCGTAGGCACATAAATGGAAGCTTGGGGCATTGGCACTGACCCTCCATTCTTGGAGTTCATGCCGCATCTTGAGCTTGATCCAAAGGACTTTGTATTGGCCTGCTGTACTATGACTAGCTTGGATTCTGGCACAACCTGGCTATGCCAAATACTCCAGTTTATGGGACGTCCAGAAGTTGCAGAGAAAGAAGCAGCCAAACAACTCTGTAGGGACTGAAAGGAAATTAATGCTTTTGGAAATTTTGAACAGGGGATGGGCCGGGATGGAGGTTTCCTACAGCGCGATTGGACAGTTTTCAGCGCGGGGAGGGGAAGGCGGAAGTTCCCAGAGGTCGTCGGCACTCCCTATGTACACCCAACACACACGCTGATTTAAGAATGCTTTCGCTTGGCCGACTTGCCTAGTCGCAACCTTCACAACTGAAGTACTAGCGATTTCTTGCCTCATAAACTCGGTAGAACCATTTCACCCTGGTAGCACGCAGGGTCCTACGCAAATAAAGTGATACTCTCTAACAGGCACTATTGTCGCAACACAATTCAGCGTCCAAGTGTGGGGTGCAAGCTAAAACAAGGGCCAGACGCTATGCTGGCCCAATCAACTGAAGGAACCTGCTACAGTATGCTGGACTACTGTTAAAGAATTTAAGTTAAGTTAACTATCTACCTATGTTATGGTGACTTAATTAATTTTAGTTCTTTAGGAGCAGCAAATTATGTGGCACAGCGTGGGCTGCTTGTATCCTCAGGATGCCCTTAACTTCCACACTGCTGGCATGGCCTAACATCAAAGGAACTAAAACCCTTTCACAGAAGACTACTGGGGACTCTTGAAGGATATATTGCGGGGTATTCCCTAAACCCCAAACCGCGGCCCTAAACCCCAACCCTAAACCCTCTTCACAAACGACCCCTCCAGGCTTCTCAAGCTGCTCGAAGCTAGGAGTGCTTGTTGAGCGATGTTTGAAATGAGCCATAGTCTAAACTCCTAGTATCCCCCTTGATAACCTCTATAATGGTCCCCTGACTATAGCTCAGATTCCCAGGTATCGTTTTCAACAATGCGGGTGCCAAAAGGTATAGGGCTTAGGGTTTACGGTAAGATCTTCTTAGAAAGTAGTGACTTACTACATTGGATTTCCACACAAATGCTCCCAGAGCTTCTGAAACTCCCTGCGATGTGGATCAGCCATCCTGAACAAGGTTCCAACTGTCAGCAAAAATGCCCCAAGCTTCAGAGGTCTGTCGGCCTAAATCACACGGAGCAATTGGTCAGAACATGGATCTTCATCAAGTCAATCATTATCATGTGTTTGTCGGGGGTATTTGCTATCAATGCCACTTGGACCTTCCACGCAACTTAAGAAGTTTGACGTTGCTAAATGAATAATCTTCGGCTGTCATCTTAAACGTGGTGTGGACAGATTCGACAACACGGCAGTAAGCACTCTCAACATTACCGCTAGCCCCTATACAGAAGTGGAGCTCTTCTCACCAACGATCGCGATCTCAATCTGCTATTGTCCAACATCATATGAGCTAAAGTCGAAACTCCTTGCATCTCGCTTAATAAGCCCTATCATACTTCCGTATATAATCCCCTACATAACCCCCTTTAAGGAGTTAGACTGTAGCTATCTGTAGCTCATATCCTCCTGGCTTAGCTTAGCTGCTCAGCTTTCTTCGTTGAGGACCAACTGCTCCCTGAAAGAGAGCCAAGCTGCAAGACTCCCACACCCGGGGACTGAATTCTGCAAGCAGGCAAACATGGGATAATGGGGACGTGATGAGGTTCGGGATAATGGAAAAGAAAATGGAAACTACCATTTAGGATTCAGGGTTTAGGGTTTGGTGTTTAGAAGGTAGAGGGCTTAGGGGTTCGGAGGGGATGCACAACATAGGGTCTTGTGTGGTACGCTGAGTGCTGGAAATGGGTTGCCCACGTAACGGGAAATCGATACATTCTGACGCACGCGGCGCTCACCAACAGTCCTGCGGCAGCGACATGGACAGCAGCTCATTGTCGTGACATTGAAGAGGGTGGACAATTCCAACGGGTGAGGCGTAAGTAGCAAGCTTTCACGCAGCTGAATCTTCACTCCTCTTTGAATTGAGAGGATTCAGATCCTCATAGCCGATAACAAGAGCGTGAAGATAAGTATTACAGTTGAAGTCTTCTGTTGACGCATGTGGCCGAGCAAGGCCAGGGGACTCTTGACTCCATTGTAGATAGGGCTGAGCATGAGTTGATCCACTGACAGATCTCACTAGGCACCGTGACTGCCGCATGCACTTCTTGCCTTCTTCCAGAAAGACATGCCACACATTCCACGACTGTGCCATAAACTCGAAATCCATGCAAACCACGGGTCCTTACAATGCCATCCAGTGGCATCAGCGCGGGATCACCTCGCCTATGGGATCTACGCGACGGAGGCTTCTTAGAAGCCTGAGCCGTTGGCCGGCATCAACCTCAGGGCTGGGCTCAGGATGGGGCCTTCAAGGAAGGACTGTGAGTTCTCAGCATGGGCAGGGGATTTCCAGTGAGCCCAAGAAAAGATGTACCAGGACTTTCAAAACTTCACGATGCATAGCACGAATAAAGAGATCAAAAGGGATTCAACTACTGTGCTCAGGGTTCGCGCGCTTTCAACCTTTCAGCCCAAGAAGCTATCCCTCTTTGACCTTCAGTGTGGATTTTCCATGATACGTCTTCATTGTGCCATGTCATGGAGGGAGTTCCCTCCTGCTTGTTGCATGCAGTCTCATCCCTCATGCTACCACGATTTCTTCAGCTGGAACCCGAAATGCTTCTAGACAGCCCACTTCCCCAAAGTCCGCCAGGTTGTCCATGTCACAGACGGGGGAGGGCTCAACCAACGTGTACAAGGTAGCGGGAAGGGACTGGCTACTCGTAACAGGCAGGCCCAGCAAAGTCAGCCAAGAAGCCAAAGTTGAGGCTCTTGCCCGTCGTCTAGGAAACCAGAAAATGCCCATGCCCAGTACATGTAACCTGCCATCTTTCTGAAAAACAATTGCAAGATGAAAGGCCCCTAGACTCTTCTGACCGGGAAGATGCCAAACTTGAGGATCATCAAATGCAAACTTGGGCCTTCGAATCCTGAAGCGCCAGAACTCTTCCCAAAGAATACTGTCCGAACCCTTTTACAAGTTTCGCAGGAATCGTAACCAGCCTGCCGGATCCGGAGCAGGATGCACTTTTGAGAAGTCTGCCACCTAGCCAGGAGCAACAGGCAGCTCAACAACGGCCACACCGGCATATAAGAATTGGTCATGGCATTTGAGACTGCTTACAACAAGGATTCTGCAGTGCTGCGCTCCCATTGTGAGACCCCGTCATGCCTTCTAGTTCAAGCTCAGCCTGCTCACGCCACAACAAAGAACGGGCCGTTTTTCACTACCAGTACCTAAGCTTCTAACGTGGGAGCCGACAATGGGTTTCACGGCGGGACGTTACTTGCCAGGACAACAACGCTGATCATGAATATCCTTACACCTGGACTTGTTACATCTTCTCCACCACCAACCAGGCAGCCCGCGGCCCTGAACGGCCCTGAGCCCATGCACCTGGGACTTCGGTCTCTGAAGTCTCGCCGACAAACAATCCTTGAATGTGAAGGCTGGGGTCATGGCTGTGACAACACACACAGTAATGACAAGTCCATGTAAGATTCATCGATTGGTCATGCCGTGCCACACTTTTACCACATCCCAACTGCTGGGATGCAACTCATGGTACGCTCAAGGCTCCCTCAGACTTTCTACGTTTTGATTTGATGCAGGCCTTGTTGATATTGGTCCAGTGGGTGGACTTTTCTGCAAGCCACAAACAGCGAGCAGTGGCCACAAACTGCCAACTGTCTGAAGAATGCTGCGAAGAACCTTTCGCATGTAGCTGATGCTGCCTAGGGGCCATGAAAAGGTCTGTGACAAGAACAGGAAAGGATTGGGTGCCGGGTTAAGGAGCAATATACAAAAACAGTTGGTGCCACTGAATGCCCAACCCAAAATAAACTCAAGCCTAGTAACAGAATACTACTATCAAAACATTGCTGACCCCTGACTTTCCCAGTTGTATTACTCTGACAAGTACAGAGAACCGCTAAACATCAAAGGGACAACGAAGCCACGAGCTGCTGCCCAGCTTCTGAAAGGTCGGCGAGTTTGTAGCAAGCATCCGCACACGCCGACGCCAACGAAAATATGATCCTCAGGATTTAGGGTCGACCCACCCTCTAGGAACATCTAGCTTTTGCTCGTGACTCGGGGCTGGAAAAGGATTGGAACACAGAAAAGTTCACTCATTGAACAAATCGTCAAATCCAACCCAGCGCTTGCTCTTCCACATCTGAATTCCGTGGCTCTTTGCTTACCTGCTAATCTGCACCTGAAAGCTATCTCGCCCGCACCTCACAACATTTATCTCATAGATGTCCGCGAACCCTGGTGCTGCAAAAAAACATCTTCACGCATCAGATCTATACGAGCTTGATATCCCTCACTTTTTTGCAGACAATTCCACAAAGAAGTGCTGCCCGATAGAGGCCTCACAAACTTGGGTGAAGGACTTCTGCTGCTCAGAAACTCGGATAGGGTTAGGCTGGACAAACGGCTTTGCATCAAACTCTACGAAAACAGGCAGATCAAGATGATGATGCAAATGATGATGAACAATTTGCCAGCTGGTGCTTGCGAGCGACGGCGGCGAAGCAGCTATACAGGCACAAACGAAGATCAGGGGTGCCTGCGGCCGGAGAGGCTGAGCGTTGTGGCTTGGGCCCACCCGTTCTTTACGGAAACCACATCTACGGGGGCTTGAGAACCTGGAGGCTACACTTACACCGTCGCTACCCTTCCTGAGCTGATGAGCTGGAGGAAAAGATGCAGAGCGGCACGTCATTTGCATAATGCAACCATATGCGATGAGGACGCTTCCCAAAGTGACTCAGGCCGCGCCTGCAGCATGCGGAGGCCACCAGGCGAGTACCAGGCAATTGCCAAAAGAACTAGAACGATGGCAAGGGAGCACCTTGGCCAAGGAATGCCCCAACGAACTGAGCAGTGGGAATATATGAGGTCTGGATTGAACATCAAGGGGATGCAGTAGCATGACACCATTAAGACATGCCAAGGAGCCCCTTCTCAAGTGGCCTGGTCACAGTGCTGAATCCATACAGCCACCGCAGCCGAAAAGCTACTGGTTTGGATTAGTTTGCAGCTGGGCCCGGCTAGGTCGAGAAAAAACCTTTCAAGTCCACGAATCCAATAAACTAGATGGGAAACCATGCAAACTACGCTCTGCATTTGGGCCCCATACATCGATACGGCCACCACTACTAAGGATATGCAAAAGTCACCATGAAGTTGATGATAGCCTCCGCCCAGACGACAATGGCATGAACTAACTTCCTTTGAACCAACTTCAGGCTTAGGCTCTCAAAGGTGGATCCTCCATGAAACCGGGCATGTATACAACCCAAAACGAAATCATGGAACAGTGAGCGTATACGTACCTGTGAACGGAAAATTCATGTACGTGGATACACACCATCCACAAATACAGATGTATACATATAGTGGGTTGCTGTTAAAGGAACTTGAATTAAGTTACCGTAATGGGTATACATAGTAATTAGTATGGTGTCTCCCAGATAGTAACTTGAAATAAGTCCCTTAACAGCAACCCATTATACCCGCCAAGGTAATGGAATCCTTCATATAGGCTTGATATAGGGGTAAAATATCGGGGTTATATAGGGATAATGGAAAATGAAATGGAAACTACTACTTAGGGTTTAGTTTTTTTCCAGGTACCCTTTGGCATCATTGAAGGTGGTGCAGAAAGCATGTTGGCGTGTATGGGGATTTCCAAAAAAACGTCCCCTGAAAGCCCCAGAAGGGAAAACCACAAGCCCTATAATTCGTGTTCTTAATACCGGTACTACAAAAAGAGCCCTGAAACACTCGACCCTAAATAGTAGTTTCATCTTATTTTCCACTATCCCTATATAGCCCCTATATAACCCCTATGTAACCCCTATATTATACCCCTATATAACCCCTATATAATACTCCTATACTTATCACCCCTGGTCCAGGAGCCATCGGAGGTGGTTGAAAAAGAAGAGGTAATGCAAAGCGGGGCCCAATGCCCAGGCCTGACACAGAACTTCAAGTCTTCGGACTCTTCCAGGGTTAGGGCATAGAGAGGTTATAAGGAAGTATATAGAGGTTACTATATAACTATAGGGAATATAGAGGTTACTATATAACTATAGGGAATATCGAGGTTACTATATAACCATAGGGATACATAGAGGTTGAACAGGAAGTCTACAGGTGGTATTTAGGGATTTTTTCGGGTGTAGCTCCCAGAATGGAGAATCAAATGGAGAAGGCAATGGAAAGTGAAATGGAAACTACGATAACATAACGATTAAGGCTTCAGGGTCTGGGGGCTAGATTTTCATTAGAAACGCTAGTGTCATCTGCGATGGTCCTTAGAAGGGACAATAGGATGTGACTTCGTTGTAGCATGGCATCTCCTGCCTAGCCAGGTTTGAAAAAACATCAGGCTTAGCTGTTACTTAGGGCTATTTGTTCATGGGTACATGCCACGAAGCCTGGACGGAATCCTAGAAAACTACCAGAAAAAGTACTACATCTCTGAACCCCGAATCCTAATGCTTAAGGCCAAATCCAAAACCGAAGAGCACAACGCCTGGCCTGAAGACTGAAGCACCAGTCAGCTGCCTGTAGCATGACGGACTAGGGGATCGGGCAATGACGGACGATTTCAGTACTTAAGGTTCATGCTTCTGGTGGCCTGGGGCAAATTGCGCAAGCCACACATCCTTAAATCCACCTTGAAATTCAAACCTTCAGGAAAAACTAATGTGTTCCAAAAGCCTGCACAAGCAGAATGGAGATCTGCGGTCCCATCGCATGCGCGCGTTTCATGTGAACAGTGTGGGCATGATATTCGTAGTTATTTACGCAGTCCGAAACGGACAGAATGCGGAGCATGTTTGACCGTACCCGTTCGTCTCATGCAAAAACCGAAGGTCCTGCAACCCAAAACCACCCAAACCAGGGCAGGGACGGAGCCAAAAGAAAGAAAACTCAGCTGTTTTGGTCAAGATAGCCACGTGATCTCGAAACTCAATGAGGCATCCCCACAACCCAACTTGAGCAGGAACTCTCATGACCTCCCTCCGCATGGGGACTATACATGGTGAACTCTGATGATCCTTAGGGCGCGAGTTTGAGTGGGACTTAAAATCTGAAGAGAGGCCAGGCTCTTTGAAGCAAGGAAGATTTGCCGTAGATAGTCGAATCCATCATCTCCAAATCCGAAAACTCTTCAAATCAAGGAAATCATCACACAGAAACTCCATTCCGAAGATATCTCCCATCAAGTCACTGCAATCGATCCAGCAAGCTGTTTCAAGACTGAGGAAAGCAGAGGATCCCATAGACAAATCGGGTAACCCCCACGCCCCGGAGGAAAGAATTGTTTGGTACGGAAGCTGCCTCAACAAGGCAAAACATCATGACTGTCGCGCTACAGGTCCCTGAAGGATGACTCCAACATACTGTAACGAAGGTTCCTTTTTTAAATTCATTTTAACCATACTCTGGTCATCCTTGGGTCGGCGCGGCTTGTGGAACTATGAGAACTGTTCGAACCACATGATCTATTGTTGTTTTCTGAGGCTCGGCTGGCATGCACGCAAAACAGTAGCAAGGGGTGTATAGCCCCTATGTTCCCATGATCCCAATGTCTCCCTTGAGTCCAGGTCCTAAGGCTATGCTGCTGATGCTCTTTCTTTTCTTGCTCACTTTCTGCGTACCTTACGTTTTCACTACTGCTTCTGCCGCTCCTACTACTGCGTAACACCGCAAGCCGCAAACCATAGCAGAACAGTAACAAACCTGGTAATCAATCTCAAACCCTTACATAACCTGGACACAGACTCCCTAGACCCTAAACCCTCAACCCTGAACCGCAAACCCCACGGTCAACCCTAAACCTGAAACCCTGAATTCCTATAAACCCTAAGCCCTATACTCCTAAACCCCTTACCCTAAACCCTCCATCCCAAACCCTTAGCCCTCGACCCCGAACCCTGGCAGTGTCCAGCAGACTCTGACTCTCAGGCCAAGGCTGCCTCCAATAGCCTTCCTTGGACCCATGACGGCTTTAGGGTTTTAGGTTCAGGGTTTAGGGTTTGAGGTTTAGGGTTTAGGGCTAGGATTTAGTAGCCTTCCTTGGACCCATGACGGCTTTAGGGTTTAAGGTTTAGGGTTTAGGGTTTGAGGTTTAGGGTTTAGGGTTTAAGGGTTAGGATTTAGTAGCCTTCTTTGGACCCATGAGGGCTTTAGGGTTTAAGCTTTAGGGTTGTAGGTTCAGGGTTTAGGGTTTGGGGTTGAGGGTTTAGGGTTAGGATTTCGTAGCCTGCCTTGGACCCATGACAGCTTTAGGGTTTAAGGTTTAGGGTTTTAGATTCAGGGTTTAGGGTTTAAGGTTTAGGGTTTAGGGTTCCGATTTAGTAGCCTTCCTTGGACCCATGAGGGCTT